>VZRZ01007308.1:115195-265457 GCA_013398175.1 Climacteris rufus
GGGGGGGGAGAAGAAATAAACATGGGAGACAGCATTAAATAAATTGTGCTATTTCAACATTTTTCATATCTAAAAATAGGACCCTAACCTGTTCAAAAGTCACACTTTTTATTGGTCATGACCCATAATGCTGCTTAAAAGGGCGGGGAAAAGGTAATAGTATCTCAGTTTCATACCCAGCAGAGACTTCAGAATGATCTGCCACCAAGCATTGCAAAAACTTAAAGTGTGTTGCTAGGTTCTGAGTCTGAATTGGAAACATTTGCTCAGTTGTATTTAATCACTCTGTTAGAATGAAGAAAGCAGAGAATGACAACGCTTTCTTATTATTTGCTGAGATGATGGCATGGAAGGGACAAGAAAGAAGCTGATATTGTTGAGACATTGTAAGCAGAGGATTAAATGTTTTTATAACATTTGTTCAGCTCCTGTTGCCTGAATATCAGTTTTACTTGAGATGACTTGTGGGTGAAGGTGCAAAATAGACCTTGTCCTGTTACCCTGAAATAAATACTATAGTTGCATTCTCTCACTTGTGATTTTACAGTGTCTAAGTCACTTCACACTGTGGCCATTTTGTCAAGGGAGACAGTCCTACACAAAGTGCCTTACTCAAGCTAGAGACCTGTGCATTTGCTTGCAGTATCCCTGGCTGTCTTCTACTGTCAGTTCTGATTGCTGAAGACCCTTTTGGATCCTTATAGCTCAAGAAAGGGGGAGACAAGCTATTTACCTAGAAAAACAAAATTAAAACTGCTCTATTTCTTTCAAGGAATTCCAAGATGGAAAACATGATGACCTGCTGCACTGCATATCTGCAGTAGATCCAAAGACTTCAGGACATATGTGTAGCTGCATACACTGTGCAATGTGTGCACAGTAAAGCCAACATTTTCCAGACTATGGTACTAACTCTGTATGTGTGTGAGCATTATGGAAATTTTTAGGCTTTCCATGCAGAGTCATGATTCCTCTGTCAGAGCTACTGTATAGTAACTCCAACAGGACTGAATGATGGTCAGGAGTCCTAAGGAAATCTATGCAGTTTTGAATTCTGTTCTATTATTCAGTCCTGGGATAAAATCCTTCAAACTTGGTAAGCAAGACAGGAGAGTCTGATCTATCTGTCATTTGCCACTATCTTTTTGACCACCTTATAACTTAAAGCAAAGCAGCCTATAAGACCTGTATGAAAAGGATGGGAACTTTCTGAGGAGCAAAGAAGACAGGTTTCCTCCTCCTGAGTCAGTCTGAAGTGAAGATTCTATTTTCAGACATCAACCAATGTCAGGGAAATGCAGCAAAACCAGAAGAGCCCAAGTGACAAAGAAAAAAATATTCAGTGACATCAGGAGGTTTCTAGTCAAAAAAGATTAGAAATGCTTAATTTAGGGAGGAAATTAACAAGGGGAGCAAAGAGAAGTATATCAATAAGACAGCAAAGAGGAATTAGAAATTTACCCATCATCTCAGAGGACAAATGGGCTGTCACAAATACAGTCATAACAAGAGCAGCCTTAAAAAATCCCAGATAAATACAATCAAGCAGATTTTTGACTGAAAGGATCATGTTACTCTCTGACAAATTTGCCACTGGAGTTATTAAAATCCTGTGTCACAAGTCAAGCCAAAACCAGATCTCATGTTTTCAATGGAGCAAGAGCTAGTAAATCACCATTAAAAGAGGCCTGTGACAAATGCTTGTTCCTGTGGACAGCAGATCCTGCCCACAGATGGTTGCCAGCTGGGCAGGAACCTCTTGCCCCAGCCAGAACTTTCCCCCTCAGAAGAAATTGTAAATTAAACCCCAAGTGTCTTTTCCCTGAATTCACTGCTGTGGCTGCCTTTCCCTGCTCGTGACTCATTAAAGCTGTGCTCAGCAGGAACCACAAAACCTTGCATAGGCCCCTTAGTTTTTTCTGTGTTTGAAGCTTTCACTTTGTTTTTGCTTTTATAATTGATTGCTTAAAGCTTTCACTTTTTGAGTCCTGCTGTGCCTGGACTTGTTATGTTTTTTAAAGGTAGACTCTACCATCAAATATGATATTGGTTAATGATTAAGGCTACATACTCGACTGCCTTAAAACCAATAAAATTTCTCATCATTTTGATTCTCTAATATGATCCTACAATGCAGCCACAACCTCTTCTTTCTAATTCTATGGTCTTATTACATATAGTTTGATTTTTCAGCTGACTGTGCAAGGTTTCTCTGCCTGGCACAAATCCATTCTCTATCTCTTCCTCATCTCCTGATGCAGTTACAGCCTCAAGTCCTGTCATCAACTCCTTGTGGACTCAGGGGCAAATAAATTACTGTATTAAGCCTCCTCCTTCATCATCCTGGTATTGTCAGTAACTCCAGAAATTCCTCACCTCCTAATACAAATGAAACATTTTCCTCATATCTTTGAAAAAGGTCTGAAGAGCTGCTTTTTTTTCTTTAACTACACTCAGAGACAGTTTTATTTTTCTTACTTCTTGTGGACCTCTCATCCTCGCATACTCTTTGAAGTTATCTTCCATTGTTGAATAGTCTTCATCTTCTTAGATACTCACAGACCTTCATCTTCCCCTACGGTCTTTTCTTATAAAACATGCTTGTTTTACTACATCCTCAAAGGTTTGTGAAGGTTGTGCTCCACGAGGCCTCCTGTGCTCAGAAGCCACATTGGGCCTCACTGGGACTCTCTGTACCTGCAACTGAAAAATGGCTGGAATGACCCAGGAAGGGATTACAGCACAGTTGATAAAGGTTTTGCCACATTTCTGAGCCAGTCAAGAAAGAGAGGCTTTTGTGGGAATTGGTTCTTGGCGGAAAACTGCAGCTCTTTTTACGAGATTTGATGCAACAGCAGGTCCACCTTCTACAAACTACTATGTGAACTCTACTATCCATCAAGAAGCTGAGGAGTGGGTAATAGTGCTAGCCCTGGGTAAATTGCCAGGATTATTTTTGCTTATCTGAGGCGTCAAATATTATTCAAAGAAGTCTAATTTTGCCCTTGGTTCTTCTGCATGGCACTGAGCAATCTGCACCAGGCTTTATGTGCATTATTCAAGGGCAATGTGAAAGGTGGTTTGCATATGAGGCAGCAATAGACTTTTTCTGACCTGAAGCTGGACCTGCTTTCATATGGAAAAATATTTTTTGGATATGGGGCGTACAACTGCAGTTTGTAGTTCATGTTCCTTGTTTGATTTTGGCCTACAGTTACCAGTCAAGGCTTTCAATACTCTATCAATTCTGAGAGAGATTGTTTTGGTTTCTCTGTCCTTACCCAAGGGTTACAGGTTGTCAGATGCTTCAGACACCTGGTTGTTCCATCTGTACTCTGATTCTGAAACAGTTTCATTTTTTTCATGGCTGTTTTACAGACCAATAACTTAGAATAAGTAATTGTCTCTAAATATAACCAGTCATTTAAAATGGTTGTCTGTGTAGTCTCACCACTGTGACCTCTAATAAAATCTTTTAAAGGTTTCTCAGTACAGAGAGTTCAGCTGGGACCTTTGCAGCATATAAGTATGTAAAACATGCAGCATACTACATTCACCTTCCTTTCCAGCCTCTCTGCATATAGAAGTCACAGGCATTGTAGATTTAAATTTTGTACTCTGCAATGGAGCAGAGAATACAGACACTTGTAGTAACCCAACTATAATCTGTAAATGGTACAAGTGAACTCTGTATGAACAACCTGGACCTAAAAGTCATAGGTAGATGAGTCTGCTTTCATAACATTGCTGCACCGTTGCTCATAAACCCAGACTATTTTTTCTTGACAATGATTTTCTAATGCTTCTTGTTCTAAGAAATTACTTCAGCACATCTGCACAGGCATGACTTTAGAGGTACAGTGTCATAAAATTAAAGGTTAACACATAAAGATATTTAGCAATTTTTAGGGTTGCAATGAAAGAACCAGTTTTCCGTAGTGGGTAGTTAACAACAGAAGTCTGGTAATACAGAATTGAATTTACACTGAGAAGCAGATCCAATTTACATGGATCAGAAGCAAATTAAATTAGCTCTCTTGCATTACCTAACCAGTATGCTTAAACCTTCATTTTTTTCATTTTAGATTTTAATTTTTATAGGGTTTTTAACCAGAAATCCCCATGGGAGATAGTTAACTTTGGAATATATTTTAGATAACTTACATTCAGGAACTCTTGAAAAATTGAAAATTGATCTCTTTTCTGGTAGAAATAAAATAGGTTCACCTTCTGCAGAAGTGCTCATACTTACAAAACCCAGTGAAGAAGCACCCCCATTAACAGTTTGAAGAGTGAAGTGAGGTGAGGCAACTGTTCAGACTTTCTGCTTTCAGTCCCAACTCCATAGCACTTCACAGGCCAGTGAAAGACTTCTGCTCATTTATTGCAGTTCCAATCTGTTGCATTAAAAAAAAAAAAATCTGCTCTTTCACAGACAGCATGAGACTGAAAAGACATGTAGAGATGTGGAAAGAAATTAAGAATAACATAATTTTTCATTAACAATTTTGCATACTTTTTCCCACCTGACTACTCCATGTCATAGCACTGCATGTAAAAAGGACCAAGCAGTGCTGTGAAATACATCAACCTGCAATCACAGAAAATTTAAGGACATAGTTTAAAGGTTAATTCAAAAGCTCATTGGAAGTTTATCTGAAAAAAAATTTCGAAGGTATACCTATACTGTATCAATAAACAAAGAGACACACTCCCGTTTTCAGAGCACATTCATTTGTGACTTTACATTGATGATAGGGCTACAAATCTAAACTTTGTGCTTCAGTGACTGAAGTTGCTGTGATCAGAAATCTAACAGTAGCTAGAGGTAATAAATTTTGTACAGAACACAGGTGAGTGACCTTATTCAATAGAGGTATCAAAACCACACTAATAATTTTATTATTTTAGATATTTGATAATTAACTTAGATAGAAAACCATTTTGGAAGATTTCTTATATTATTTTTCTCTCTTTGTGGTTCAGTTGTTGCACTTGAAGAGATATCAAAGAATTTTAAAGATGTTTTTTCTAAAAAAAATCATATTTCTAAATGACTGCTAAAAGCCCACAGAAATTTATCTCAGGGCTATATCAAATGATGTGTTCTGACTGCAGAATTCAGGAGTTATGATGTGTATACAGAAAGCCCGAAAATCTGAATAATGCCTCTGGTAACCAATAATTCTGACATGCCTGTTTATGTTTTCTGTTGTCATCTAACCATAAAGAGAATGGAGTACATCTCATTTCACTTAATAGGAGCAGATGGATGCAGTACTGTTCAACATCATCTACAACAAGTAATTGTATTGCCATCTCATTGACATACAGTCTACATTAATTTCTTTTGTTTGGCATGCACATACTTTACAAAAATGCCCCAAAAATGCAGCAGTGGCATATAAAGAGCTACTACAGAGAAAGATGAGGCATTCCCACCTGCTCCATCTTTTATGGTCCTCAATCTCACACAGCCTTTGGGCTGCCTTCCCAAACCCCTGCAGAATAAACAAATATTTCAGTGTGGCAAAGCTGAGAGCATGCTTGGGTGCCCTGGTAATTTGTTCTGCTCCATTTGTTTTTAACTCAAATCACAAAGGTCACTCTCAACATTAAAAATGTGAACAAACTCTTACTTACCAAAGAAATAATGAGCAACAAAACACTGAAAGAATCAAAATTTGCATTGGCTTTCTAGTACATTTACTTCAGTATTCACAGAAGTAACACTTGTAAAAGGTGTCATTTTCCTTCATTAAATACTCTGTTTACTGGAGTTTATAAAACTATCTAAAGCAACCCCGTTCATAAGAAAAGCACACATACCTCAAAACTATGGATTTATTCTGAGCTGTAAACATGAGATCAACGTTTTGCTTCACTAAACCCAGAGAAAAAAGGAGTGCTTGTCTCAAACACAGAGAGGAATTCAGCCCAGTCCTACATGATACCGCGAGTCAATGCAAAAGTCTGAAATGGAGGGTCTCAACTGCACTCAGTACAAGCTGTTAAACCACGAAATGACCTGCTGGCCTCTTCCGCTCCTTGAAAAATAAAATACCTCTTTCTATTTTTCCTGCTTTTCATCACAACCACCTACATCTGCTCATCTGGTCAGAAAGAGTATAAAGAGGGTGTAATTGCTACCCCTGCCTGTTTGGGACTGCCGAAGGACTGACTGCTGGTTACTTTTAATCACTAACAGAAGCATGGTTCTTTGAGACAAAAGTGTGTGATACACACACCATAGTTTCTCACTTCCCTTATAAAGCTAAATTTTGTTTTCTATTAAAGGGGAATGCACTAAGGCAGACATGCTCAAAAGAAAGTCATCCTTTCAAAAGTCCTTCTAAATACAAAAAAAACCAATGAAATGGAAAAAGAAGATAATAAAGAAATCTGTTAAATCTTTTCAGAGAGCAATTGAACAGGAAATAAGTGCTGCACAGGGGAATCAAAAAGTCACACACATGTTCTGAGTATTTTCTGTTCTTTGCAGTGAATAGGAAGGTATCTGTAATCATGATAATTACAGGTTTAACCAAAAGCACATGCAAATGGAGACAAGGAAGGTGGCAATTCAATATTATTGAATCAAATGTCAAGGCTGATGGTTTCCATTACACTTTTTCACTAAAATCTTATGTATGTTCTTAAGCATATGTATGCTATATACATACAGAGGGTATCTACAAATATTTAGAATTATCTGGGTACTTTAGGAAACTGTGTTAAATTTTTAATTAAATTTCTATCTCAGAAATCAGGTTCTGATTGCGTTTCAGGTATTCAGTCAACCATCCTGCCAAAAGCCAAGAAAGTTAACGAGTTATCAACTTGGGAGCTCCTTTATTATTTGTCTTATTGCAGGATTTTCTGATGAACATATATTGTCACTATCTTTTCAGACTTGGAGGTATATGAGGGATTCTTTTTATAGGTATAACAAACAGAGATGTTCCCTTTATATCAACTAGAGACCATAAGGAAATCAATTTCATTCTACTTTTAAGAAAAAGAAAGCATTCCAATTACTTTGTGGATAGCATCATTATCTTACTACTGTTTAAATTAAGTTATACCATCATAAATTACTACAACACCCATTTTAAGGTACACTTCTATATCACTGGTATCAGTTTCATTGGAACATTGCTCACATTGCTCAGACCACCCACTGCTCAAACAAAACCTTTGCCTTAAGTGTTGGCCAAACAGGATTGCACAGAGCTGTGATTCACAGATAAACTGTTTACACAAGATGAAAGTGCTAGCAAGGTCAGGAGAATGTTACAAGATCCACATTCCTGTCAAAAAAAATGAATTGAGATCAATTTATTAAGCATGGGATGCTGCATGGCCAAGGATAAGGGGGGAATGTGAACATGTGGATCAGAGGACAGGTCATGACTAATGTTCGTGGAGGGCTGCAGTACAGGGGGAGTTGCCTGCACAGAAGGTTTAGGTTGGCACACACCCTTCTGATCACTGGAGAAAGAAATCATGTAACACTGTACTGACCAAAGGAGCGCTTCTTTCTGTCAGGCATACAGACACTGGTACCTCAGGAGAGCAACCACCCAAGGACCATCCTTATGACAATAAGGCTTGCCAAGCCTCGGTCAAACGCGTGCTCATGTCTTAGAACAGAAGAGCAAGACTGAAGCTTTCCAGCTAACCTCATGCTAGCACCAACAACCTGTCAGAACATAAAAATACTACCAACAAAGCACAGCAACAACTATTACAGTGCTTAAAGATCAACAAGTTCTAAAACAAAAGAAAGAAAATATAGACCATTTAATGCAGGTATTTTCCATATAGAAGACATCATAAAAAATTAACTTAGAACAAATCTTATAAAATTCCAAGTTTGCTATTATATATTAAAAAAAAACAACTGTATGTGCAACAGTGCACTGCTACTGCTTTGAGGAAGGCGCAGCCACTCAGCTGGAGGAAGACACTGACTAATCATCTGTTGAAGTGTTAAACTAGCTTTTAGCCCCAACAGTTCCTTCTGCTCTCTGGTTATTTCAGTTCAATAACTCATTTGCTCTAAGCTGAAAACCAAGTAGGAGGTGAAAAAAGAGCAAGAGTTGTTTTCTTCATGCAGAAGAGAAGAATAGAATGGTAGAATAAAAATTATGTGATAGTGGATAAGGTCTCCTACTTCTGAAATATTTGGTATGTACTAACCAAAACCAGCAGTTAATTAATTGCAGATAGCATTGCATTTTATAATTTAATTTCTTCACAAGTACTGTATATGTTTAAGGTAGATTTAAATGACTAATAAAAAACATTGTATAGCTCTTAAGCACTTTTTTCTCATGGGTAAATTCTATCCAAATGTAGTCTCAAGTGAAATACCAAAAATAAGGTTAAAATAAATTACATTCTTTACTTTCTCCCATCTAAGAGACACAAACACAAAGATTGAAAAGAGAACTGAAATAGTTGATGTATATCAATTCATTTCAGTACAGACATTTGCTGCTTTATTTCTAATCCATCACCATGATATTTTCAAGATCAACAACCTCCCTGTTGAAATATAAGAGGCCCTTTTATGTTTTTTCTTCCAGGGGGTTGTTAATCAGAAATTCTCTTATTCTCAACAACCCTCATATCCCTTCCATGCCTGCAGCAGCTGATAGCAATATTTAGTAATTCTTAACCAGGCAACACTGTTAGCTCATCTACATGCTGTGTAGTGTAAAACTCATTCAGCCACTGGCTGCTGGCTCCCCTTTCCTGAAATGCCCTCAGTAAACTGCTTTCCCCACAGAAAACAATTAGACACGAACAGCAGGGCATCCAGGCCATTTGGAGCTTGTCCAACACAGCGTCACATGAAGAACAGGGAGGTCCTATTCGTTTTAATGCTGGCTGCTTCAGAGATGACAACAAAGTAATTATTATCTGGAAGCTGTCAACATGTGTAATGAAGAGAAATAGGAATCTGCAGCTCTGTATGTGTTTTGTAAGCCATAGTCACTGCAAGGGAAGTAATATATTCCTAAGTTGTTTAAGCAGTGCATGCAGCTTAAGGCTGAAGTGATTGTTTATACATTTGTAATAGCATTACACATAGGATTATGAGCTAAGTGGTTAACAGATGGAGGGACAGAAATTTCCAAGTCCTTTTGTTAAAATTACCTAGGTTATTCTTTCTTTGCTAGCCAAAGAGGTGTTTGCAAAAAGAAAATTACATACCTCAGGCCAAGGTTTATAAGCTTGCACTTCAATCTACTATCCTGTTTACAAATACATGAGATAAATATTAAGAGACTGCAGTTATCTGAAGACTGCCTGCAAATGTTTTCTTGTTTATGTTTATTTATAAGTTGAGTTAAATCTTTTGCGCTGATTCAATGGTAAAATTCATATTACTTCCACTGAGAACAAAAGGGAGACCAGTGTTGTTATCATGGAGTGGCCTAAATCCTATCTAAAGTTTCCATATTAATGCAGTGCATTTATCTGTTCTAGAGGAATCATTTAGAGATGGCTTTTCCTCTAACTTTATGGATGGTCTCTGGGAGTGACACACTAATCTAATTTGTGTCTACAGAATGAATAGTAAAGTTGTGTCATTGTCTAGCTTAGACTTAATATACAAAACCCACACTACCACAAAACAATTTATGCAAGACTGATGATCTCTTTAACCAACTCCATTTTAGATGACAATAAATATTTACTATCAAAAGAATGTCTAATAGTATGTGTCTGGAAGATGCAAATATTATTTCTTAGAATCTAAGCCAGTTATTCATCTATGTATTTACTTTATACATCTTATAGTGTTGAGATATTGGCCCACGGTTTACCTGCTCAGGTACCTAACTGTAATACTGAAGGTCTGACAGAAAGCCTGTCACTGTGTTAGGGAAGGTGAAGGTGATAGCAAGACTTGTATTTGCTTTCAGGGTGGCATGCCAAAGGAGAAATTCCTCTTACCAGAGTACACAAGTAGGGAGAAGATTTGCATAGTCTGTCATTACAGAAGACTGCTATGCAAAGGCAAACATTGACTTAATTTTTATTATCTGAGAGCAATCTGCAGCTGAAATAACAGCAACAACTATTGGTGTATTAATACTTGCTCTTTATGACAGATCTGCAACTGTGGTCATCAACACCTTCCAGAGGAATATAATCTCAAATAGATCTCAATCATCCTGTTTACCAGTCTGAAAAAAAGTCTTTTTCTCATTTTCACCTTGCCTAGGAGCAAGGCTAAAAACCAAAAGCTGTTCCTGAAAGGGATTTCCCTTTAATGAGTGGTAATGTAAGAAGCTTCGAGACATTAAAGGGGGGGGGGAATGGAGAGCACTTCACTAGGATGGCAAGGGTAGTTTGTCTAAGCAGGCAGCAACAGTGCAACAAGGTGTATCTGTGCTGAAGTTCTCAATTCTTTCAAAATGAGGAACACTCTTGAACAGCTTAATCCTTGCTTTATATCACTATCTTCCTGGCAAGACTTTTCCCTTTTCTCTTCCTACATCCAAACAGGACATCCAGCCAAGAACACTAGTTGTGTTCATTTGTTCGTCTCATGCTTCAGGAGAAAATCAGCTATCTTCCCACCCTGACCCTATATGAGCATAAGCCAAGGTTGCTCCTTTGTGTGTAGGTGTAAACAGATGTTTAACTCAGTAACTGGTGTCCTTGAATCTTGTAATTGATTTGCCTCTTCCTGTGGGGATGTGATTCATAAAACCTCCTCTCTCTTCCTTTCATATTCATCCAGATACATCAGCAGAAGCAGCTCCACAGGCCAGCAGAGTTGAGGACCCCTTCCTGTAGTTATTAGAGTCCAAAGGACAAGGTGGAAATGACATTATAATTAAAGTTAGTCCATCTGATATCTCACTATCTTCCTCACCAGAGAAAAAGGGAGCAATTTCTTTCAAGCAGGAATGTGGGGACAAAAATTCCTGTTTATACTGGGCACCAAACCCACAATGTAATCCTAAAGAGAAAAGAGTGTATTTAGATGCTGGATTAACACACAGAACGCAGAATAAAACTCACTCTACTTACTACTTTATAGGATAGCAAATTGCAGTTCATTAGTGCAAATCATTTATGCCAGAACATTAAAGCAAATAAAGATAAAATACACTAATAAATCCCTCTAGAAATTAAAATTCCTTACCTTGGAACATAGTGCTCAGGTCAGCAGCCTAGACCACAAAAGTCAACATCGTTGGCTTTTACTTTATTTTGGCAAAGGATTTTGACTGAAGTTGCCAATATCCTACAGGGATTGATCTGCACAGCCCTTTGGATCCTTACCATATGGCACTTCAAATCCCTTCCCTCCCTGAGACATGAGTTTCTTGTCCATTCTTCCAAATGCACTGTTGTTGATTTATAAAAAAAGGTAGGGGTTTGTACCTTCTAGTCCCTTTCCTCGCAGGTTGCTGGGACCCAAGAATGGCTACAGTATATGAATATAGGATTTTTAATATGTATCAGGTACAGGAGGCATGCAAGAAACTGAGGCAATACTCCACAGCTAAACCACATGGCGTTTCTCTTATTTTCAGCTTTTTATGGTCCCATCCCAGTGCAGCAAGAAAGGAAGGGGAGCTCAAGGCTGCATCAATCCCGTTCACTTCTTGCATCCAGCATAATAGAGGCACTGCTCTGGTTCTTTATCTCTCAAAAAAAAAAAAAAAGAAAAACAGCAGGATAGCCAGTAAACAAAGACAATGTTTGAATGAGAAGTCCAAACGATTGCAACTGTCTAATAACAACTTCTCACTTTCCCATTAATGGGGGTGGACTTCAAACAACCCTTCCCACTGCAGCCTTATTCTTCCACATCACTGATATCTCAAGACCCATCCAGTGCCCTGTCTACATAGAGCCAATACCACTTGTTTAAACACTTATTTAAGGAATTGTAAGGAAATGGGATAGAGGAGGTGAAGAGGAGGTGAAGGGGAGATTATTGTCTCAGTCAAGAATATATTTTATTCTGAGTCTACTAATGTATTTATAAGTGCTTTCTGCAAATGACTTGCCATCTTTTTTCCTTTAGGACTTAAAGGTTACACTAAATTTCAGAGATGTCTCATATTATCTTTGATCTGTATGTTAAAAATAAGTAGACAAATGGTGCTAAAATCTTTTCATTCCGGAAGGATGCTGGGTGATATACTGCAAGGGTCAAATTCTGACCTGCACAACTCCAGAGCAGAACTTCATTACTTCAGCTGTACAGAGAACTAAAAAGACCTGATTTCCTCATGGTCCCAAGACACATAATGATTGACAGACAGATAAATAAGGAACTAGAGTTCTAAGAAATATGGACTATCTTTGAATTTAGAGGAAATGAGAAAAGCAGAAGGACCTTTTGCAGTCCAAGTAAAGTGCAGGATTAAGAAAAAAAAAGGCATAACAGTAATAAATCTTCAAATTAAATAAATATATAAGACAGTAGAAAAGCAAATTGCTAAATCATAAAGTGCTCTAAACTTGGATTAGAAAAGACTGCTCTTCAGGTAAAAATGTCTTCCTTAAAAACTGTATGCAAGTAAAATTAGATGAAAGGTAGGTTGATTCCCAGTAAGAGAAATATTTTTGCTTCTGGACATACAAATGGATAAACTGCATTTTGGGGAAAAAAAAAAGTGAACTGATAGGCTTAAACATAGAAACTTAAAGCAACTATTTCTGAAATTTTGCCTGATAGGAAATAAAATTTACGAAAACCAATCACCCCCAAATCCACATGACCACTTGTTTATTCATTTACATTTTTCTGCATACAGAAAATTATCTTTCTTTCTGATAGCAACTTTAAAGACAAAAATGGAGTGGTAGAAAACACATAACTCATTTTGCTGTTAGGCACTTGTCAAAGAAAATTCCAAAGGAAAGCTCCTGGTGATTTATTTTATAATAGATATGACAAATATGGAAATCCAATGGAAGGTATGGTTGCATTTTTTTCTTTCATAGATGTCACAATGACTGCATTATCCCATTTTTGTATGTGTTTGTGTCTATTCTTAGACAAGGTATGTCTTCTGAATTAATGGCAAAAAATGTAAAATTCTGCATGATCTTTGGGTTAAATCCATCACACAAAGTAGTAAAAGCCAGAAGCATTTTAGTAAAAAATGTTGTATCTCTTTTATTTGCATTTTTGCAGCACATAGGAAAGTTATTTCAAGTCACTGTACTTGTGGGAACAAATTTTTTTGCAAGTTTTAATTAATGACTTAATATTATTTCTCTTTTTGTGTCACATTACAGGTATTTTGAATATGGTTGTAGGATGAAAAACAGATCTTGGGAAAACACAGACTGGCTGGATATGGCCACTAGGCCCTGATATGGTATACAGTAATAGTTACTGCAGAAATCCAATGCTTATTAATAGCAATCATCTATAAATCAGACTAGACCTTACCTATGTTGATCATGTGATCCCAAATGAATTACACATTGTCCTGGCACAGGCCATGAGAAGAGCGCTGTAGTCTGTAGACTTCATAAAATAAGGTAATTCCATTCGGTACAGAACAAAAAAGATAATAAAGTCTGTTTCAAAACTGGAAAGCTTCACCATTCATTCACCAATGTAAGCCAAATGCTAGGTGATACGTTATGATCAATAGAAAAATGGGGGGAAATAATAGCATTGCTGATTTTTAAAAAAAACCTCAATTAAATGTTTTTATCTCCATAAATATCACTGAAGCTTTTGTGAAGTGCCTGGCCACAAACGCTATTTCCATCTCCAGTTTCCCTGAAATATTCCCTTGGTGCAGAATTGAAAAGCCACCACTCCCAATGTCCTCCCCTTCCTTCTTCCCCCAGGTTTTACTGCTGAGCATGATGTCTTTCAGTGTGGTCTATTCCTTTGGTCAGTTGGGAAAAGCTGTTCCAACTGTGTCCCCTCCCAACTCATGGTTCACCCTCAGCCTCCTTGCTGGCTGGGTGGGGTAAGGAGCAGAAAAGGCCTTGACTCTGTGCAAGCCCTGCTTAGCAATAACAAAAAACATCCCTGTGTCATCAACATTGTTTCCAGCACAAATCCAAAACACAGTCCCATACCAGCTACTGTGAAGAAAATTAACTCTATTAGAGCTAAACCCACCACAAACTTCTTCACGTTTTTCTCAGCCTCAGTTTTATCCTACCATTCACATATTCATTACAAAAATAGCAGATTAAGAAGCTTAAGACTTTTACCTTCCATTTCCTCCTGTATTTTATTAGATTTCTCTCACCTGTAATAAATTTTCTATTTCTATATTTGGTCTTTTTTTTCTTGCAAAAACCCTGTTAAAAATTATCTTTTTAATCCTATTCTTTACTTAAATTTTGCTTCTTTTTAGTGACTCTCTGGTCACTGAAGACTCTGCACATCAGCTATATTTGATCCATCAGTTTGCCCAGAAGAATGTCTCAGCAGAGACTCTCTGCGGCCCAGTTGCAGCCTCTTTAAATGTGCAATGCTCAATATATGCTCATTTTGTATTACTAATCAGGATGTAGGACCTCCTTCTGACCAAAGAGCATGAAGGCAGAACTCAGTAGAGAAAGCAGACTGCCTTCATGTTCAAAGTACAATCTAAGCTGGCAGAAACATGAAAGAGTTCTCAGAATTAAAGTGAAGTAATCAACTGACAAATTGAAAAGTTGGCTCAAAATTTTTTCTGCTAAAAACATCAAAAATAAAAAATCTGAGGTAGGCACAAATGAATATTGAAAGTGTATATTTAATTATATTTACATAATTTGGGTAAATTACCCATCAATTCCACAGGGGACAGATTGGCATGTTTATAACGTCTTTTACTTATTGATTGAGTCTAAAACAGTATTTCTGATCCAAGCCAGGATGTCACTGGCCTTCTTGGCCACCTGGGCACAACTGGCTCATGTTCAATGGCCATCTACCAGCACCCCCAGATCTTTCTCCACTGAACAGCTTTACAGCTGCTCATTCCCAAGCCTATAGGGCTGCATGGGGTTGTTGTGACCCAAGCGTAGGACCCTGTTGAACTTCATAAAATTGGCTTCAGCCCATTGATCTAGCTTGTCCAGATCCCTCTGCAAAACCTTCCTACCCTGCAGCAGACCAACACTCGCACGCAATCTGGTGCCGCCTGCAAACCTGACTGAGGCTTGATCCCTTCATCCAGATCATCACTAAAGATACTAAACAGAACTGGTCCCAATACTAAGCCCTGGGGAACAACAGTTGTGATCAGCCAACAACTGGATTTAATTCCATTCCCCCCCTCTCTCTGGGCTTCACCATCCAGCCAGTTTTTTTACCCAGCAGACAGTGTACCCATCCAAGCCTGGGGCAGCCAGTTTCTCCAGAAGAATGCTGTGGGGTACAGTGTCAAAGGCTTTACTAAAGTCAAGGTAGACAACCTCCACAACATTTTCCTTGTCCTCCAAGCAGATCAGCTTGTCACAGAAGGAAACAATCTTGACCCTCAAAGCAGGGCACAATGAAAAAGACTAAGAAAGCTTTGAAAGTATATTGAGGCACATCAATCACCAGCACTTTAGGATTTCCAAATTATCTGTTCGAGCCTTTATTCTACAAAAAAGCTAGGGCCTGGCCATTTGCAACCTGTACTGCTGTATGTGCAAGGGCAGGGGCATGCTAGAGAACAACATGTCAGTTGGTGAGCTACTCTGGCACTGAAATATATTTGAGACATGGAAGTCAAACATATTTGAGAATGGAAATTTCTGCATGTAAATGAAATGAGAGAAGCCAGCTAACATTAAACTCACTCATATTCAGTCAATCCAACACATCCTCTTCAAAGCACTCACAATTTATTTCAGAGTCCATAAGGGAATAATAAAAAGAAACAATGTCACTAACTATGCCACATTAGCCACTAAGATTTAGCTGAAACAAATATAAACAAAGTCTTTCTATTCCTTGTGCTTAATTAAAGGGCAGTTAATTATGATTGTCTATAAGAGATCATTTCTCTCAAAAGAAATTTCCAGTGGGAAAGATGAAACCAAGTTTAAAAAGCATCTTGATAAATGGTTTTCTGGGTGGGAATTTACTTCAGTGAAGAAATATGACAAAATACAAAGGAAGCAAGACGTTAATGGATGCTGTAGTAACTGTAGGTGTCTTTCAGAACTCTACTGTTCATGCCTGGGATCCATTTCAAAATGCAATCCTGATGTTATTCTACCATAAATTTTGCTATGAACTCATGTCTGATTTCCACTGTATTTCTTACGTTTTGAATAAATGAAGGGGGAAACAAAACAACAAATTCTGAAGTATTCCTCAGGTGACCGGTATCAGAACAAAGCATTTAACAAAGCGCCATAACAGCCAGCTGTAGTCCTCCTTTCTCGAAGGACATCAGGCACTGGGAATGTTGGAAATAGTGTATATTTTACCAGACTTTTTTGTCACTTGAAACAATCAATCTCACTTAGGATGCAAACAGCTGTTCTTCATTCAACAACTTCACCAAGAATAAGGGGTTTAAAGGACATATTTGGGGGATTTTCTGTAATCATATGCAAACTGCTATGAAGATCATGACCAAAAGTCAAAAAAAAAAAAAAATGTCATCCCTGGTGTGCAGAAGCAACAACACCATCATATTTAATCACAATGTTTCAATTTTTCTGTATTTCTTCAGTCATTCTGCTCCATAATCAAATGCTATTTTCAGATTCAGAAGTTCCTTATGAAGGCCAATTGTGACAATTTCAAATTATTTTTAGCAGTGGAAACTTAGAGATCCAAACCCTTTTTTTCTTCAACTTTCTCTTGCAATGTCATATGCTTTCAGATTTTAAATAAAGCAGGGAATTTGTGGCTTCCCAGAAGACACAGTGTTGTGCTCAAGAAAAGGAAGAGAGTCAACTGCACATGTGTAATCTTACTTCCAACCAATCTCTTTGTTACCTATTGACTTTGGTTAAGCAGTCTCAGTACAAAATTAAAAAAAAAATTAATGCAACTTATATTTCTCAGTATTTTTCTCTCATTTTCAGTGTTGTACACTAAATCCACAACCAAACCAAGTTTCTTGGGTAAAAAACAGCAACTGCAGGGATTGCCAACTGTCTTTTCAAGGGGGAAATTAACCATCTTGTTGGCTTGTCTCTTCAGAAAAGAAGATCCTAAGGCCAAGGACCTTTTAAAAAAGCAAATCCAATGCCCTCTCATTCCTAGTTCTGCCAAACCAACACCAGCATTCTCCTGGAAAAGCTGGCAACCCACGTCTTGGGCAGGAGCACTCTGTGCTGGGTCAGGAACTGGCTGGATGTCCAGGCTCAGGGAGTGGTGGTGAACGGAGCTGCATCCAGCTGGCAACCAGTCACTAGTGGTATTCCTCAGGGGTCTGTGCTGGGTCTGTTTAATATTTTTGTTGATGACATGGATGAAGGAATTGAGCCTTTCATTAGTAATTTTGCAGATGACATGAAGCTGGGAGTGTGTGTCGATCTGTTGGAAGGTAGGAGGACTCTGCAGAGGGACCTGGACAGGCTGGATAGATGGGCAAAATCCAGTAAGATGAAGTTCAGTAAGTCCAAGTGCCGAGTCCTGCATTTTGGCCACAAAAACCCCCTGCAATGCTATAAGCTGGGGACAGAGTGGCTGGACAGTGCCCAGGCAGAAAGGGACCTGGGAGTATTGGTTGACAACCGACTCAATATGAGCCAGCAGTGCTCCTTGGTGGCCAAAAAGGCCAACGGCATCCTGGCCTGTATCAGGAATAGTGTGGCCAGCAGGACCAGGGAAGTCATTCTTCCCTTGTACTCGGCACTGGTGAGGCCACACTTTGGGTACTGTGTCTGGTTCTGGGCCCCTCAATTCAGGAAGCACATTGAGGCACTTGATTGTGTCCAGAGGAGGGCAACAAGGCTGGTGATGGTCTTGGAACACAAACCCCATGAGGAACAACTGAGGGAGCTGGGGTTATTTAGCTTGGAGAAAAGAAGACTCAGAGGTGACCTTATCACTCTCTACAACTTCCTGAAAGGTAGTTGTAGTCAGGTAGGGGTTGATATCTTTTTCCAGGCAATAACTGACAGAACAAGAGGACACAGCCTTAAGCTGCGCCAAGGAAGATATAGGTTGGATATTAGGAAAAAACTTTTTACAGAAAGAGTGATAAAATATTGGAATGGTCTACCCAGGGAGGTGGTGGAATCACCATCCCTGGATGTGTTTAAGAAGAGACTGGATGTGGCGCTCAGTGCTATGGTTTGGTTTAGTTTATCTGAGGTGTTGGGGCAAGGGTTGGACTCGATGATCTTGAAGGTCTCTTCCAACCTGGTGATTCTGTGATTCAAGAAAGACTTGGAATCAATGCTTCTCCTAAAATAAAATCAAAGTCAGCCAGTCTGGTTTTCATTTGTACAGCTTTTTTCTTTAGAATCAATACTTTCACCAGGCTTCCTGATACAAAAGTATTTTGAAACATTCTCAGCAGAACTTGCATTACAGCTATACATTAACATAATAATAACACGCCTTTTGCAATAGAAAATTTGAAAACCAGATTTTCTGTAAACAGCCTTGAGACCTGCTCCTACCTGCTTACGTCTCTGCCTCCCTCATCATTCATAGGCATTATGATAGGTTACCACACACTACATTTATTTAGCACTCATGAAATTTCCCAAATGTTAAGATCCTCTTTTATAGCATTAACAACAACAACAACAACAATAACAACAAATCCTTCCAACAATATAATGAATCAGCCCTAGTATTTAAACAGTTGTAAACTCAGATCAACACTAATATAATTTTATGTCCCTACAGGTCAAACTGACTAAGAAAATTCAGTACTTATCTATTCTAAAATGCACATTTTAAAAAGCATTATGTCAATGACCCAGAAATTTCAAGGAAGATTCACATTAAAAGGATAAAAATTGAGTTACTAATGTGACTACCTAGAAATATTCCAGATGTTTTATTCAGTATCTTCACTATAACATTGCCTTTGCTGACATCATAACCATGAGAATTTTTAAGTAATTAATAATGTCAATAGGTAAAATTTTCACCTTAGTATGGTCTTCCTATATAACATAGTCAAGGCTGTGGACTTCACTAATTAAAATTGTTTGTCTCATGACCATCTGAAGAGATAGCAACAATGTAAGAAAATCAGGCATACTAATGTTTCAAGGTGTCTCAAAGAAGTCAGCTTTTGTCCATGCAGTTATTCAGAACATCGACTTTGTAAACGCATCTCAACAACTGTCAGTACCAGCTATACATTAATATTCTACTTGAGAATTTTTACTTAGGATGTTCAGGTTGCAGATGTAGACCATTATTGTTTTCTATCTATTATAATAGAAGTGGTTTTTGTCTTCACTAGCTACAGTTTTTTCAATTAAAAAATGTATTGCTATTACTATTAAATTCATTGAACAGATAGCAAATATTTTGCACAAATTTGAGCAGAGTTTAATAACAGAAAGGCACCTTTGGGTATTGCCCTTTCTCCATTAGACAACACTCTATACAATATGGCTACTGATATTTGAAAGATGGGACTATCATCCCTGGGAAACTATTTTGTCTCTAACACTGAAGAGATCTCCTGACACTCAGCTTAAATATTGTATTGTTCAGATTCATTTTTTACTCCTACACGTACTCTTGTAACATGTTCTAAACAATCTCACTCTACTCTGTGAGAATCACATGCCGTATGAGAGCCAAAATATCCTTTTCATTTTTCCTTTTCCATTATAACTTCCCTTCATTGCATTTCATTGTGTGGAGACTTACCTGACCATGTCTCTAGAAGACATCAGCTTTACCACAGAGGGAGAGAGAAGGTCATCAGGTATGCTCTGAAAGACTTTACATTCCTAAAGATTATTAGCATTACTTGTATCTCAGATGTTGCTATGATATGGTAAACACTCTAATATATATGCATAAATTCAGTGATCCTTTCCAATAGTCACAACAACACAGGAAGAATTACAACATGTGAAGATCACTGAAGACATTCACACACGCACAAAAATCTGTCATCTGTCTGTCTATCTATAACTTCACTTAATCTTGCAATAGGATGAGGTTTCATAGGTTGCATATAAAAAACATGAGGGAAAACAATTGCAGAAATGGGATCCAAATAGACACTTAATCCTTGCTGTGGCTTTTGCTGTTAACCCAATATCACTCTACTCTAAACAAGTTTTGCAACTGCCACAGCTTGTTTTCTTTGTGAATTCAGAATGGGAAACCAGGGGAAATTAGAACATTTGCTGACAGGGAATACCTTGCAAAATGCATTTTCCTTTGTTCTTTTTGTTTTGATCAGACTTCATTCATCCTGATTCCATGAAACAAGAATATTAAGCAGCTGCCTATTATTTTGACTAATTGAGTTAGATCAAGTGGAATACATTAAAACATTGAATTCAGTTTAGAGCAGCAAAACTTGAGAGTACTAGAGGGGAAAAAACCTCAAGCTGTAAAAGCTACAGCCCAGTGTTACTCCCTCTCACAAACAGGTAGTTACTCTAGATATACATGATCAGGAACCAAAGTAAGTAATTTCTTAGGTTGTCTTCACTAACTAATGCAATTAATCATCTAAATGTTCCTTAGGTAAGTGAAAGTAATACAGCATAAAGCATTTTTAAAGAATATGAAGGATTCATTGAAAAATAGTATATCAGCAACCTTTTTTTTTAAATGTAGTTATTTTTGTGATAGCTTTATATTTTGCCTTTTCAGGCATTTTGTTTGTTCTGGGTCCTCTTTCATTTTTCGACTGACCAATTAATAATGGAATCATAATCAGCAGTGATAAAATCAAAATAAGAGCAAGTTCTTTGGTAAGGTTTTGCCAATCTGTATGTTTACATATGTTAATGTGATATAACACTTCCCCTCCTACTATTCATTGAAACCCAATATAAGGCCTAAAGTCAAAGAAAAATTCTCCTCTCGTTACTGGCCATGTCTATTTTAAGATTGACTACTTTACTGAAATTGCATACACATACCAGGTCTCTAAACTCTGAAATCTGTAAATTTTGGCAGAACAGAACCATTTAATTATAAAGTTCCAATGAGCCTCGACAGTGACCATGCTTTATGGTGGTGCAGCACAGAGTTAATGCAGCACACACAGCCTGTGAGGTCAACACAATTTCCTCTGTTAGAAAAAATTAGGTATGCCACTTGCACCCCTGACAACATAGGAAAATCGCAAAACTGATTCCCCAGCTGGATAAAACTTTCATCCAATTAGCCTTTCATCCAATTAGTCTTTTACAGTGGTTCAAAAGCAATCTGCTTTAAATGAAAAAGTAACATGGCAATATTGTGTTAAGCATCTGATTTGGTTCTCACCCACGCTTAGGTCAACTGGCTGTTTCACGGGTCTTATAGCAAGGCGATATTACTCAAATATGTTGTACACTATAACAAAAGACCAGCAAAGAACAGGATACCTGCTGTCTGTGCACTTACCTTGATTTATTCACATCAGCTTGACCTCCACAGCTCTTATATAAGGCAACCATTTTGACTGCTTTCATTGATGACTTTTATGCTTTTTTTAACTTTTTCTCTCTTTGTTTGAGTTGTTTGTTTTAAGGACAAGGAAAGCGTCCCACAAACATATCTTCCTTCTTATCTGAACATGATATTGATCACAGGATTTGGTCTGCCACAGACTTAAATATTCCAAGAGTCAGTCAGCCATGCAGAACCAGCATATTTCAGCAACATAATACTTTATGCTGAATTTAACAACATTAAAGAATAATACTCAGCACATGTCAGAAGCTCTTCATGTAGTTGAGAAGTAAAATTTACCATACATTCCAGGAAAAGTAATTTAAATCCAACACCTTTGCCACAGTTGAAAAAGTGTATCAAATAGGAAACAGAACAAGTATCATCTTCACCTTGATGGGAATGTTGCCAGTAGATGCACTGTAACTAGATCTCAAAGCCAGAACTGTACACATGAACAACACACATTGCTTTTCACAATTTCAAAAACCAAAATAAATTATTTTTTCATTATTTGCATATTGTTAGGCTATTTTTAAGGCATACTTCCCCTAAAGAAAGACTTCACTGCATATATAATTTTCATTACATCAGGAAAAATCTCCTAGGACTTGTAAATAGCTATGTTTTTAATAGCACCTGATAGCACCATGAGGCACTGACTAGGATCATGGCCAATGAGAAGATAGATCCATATGGTTCATTTATCATCAAGACAAACACTAAGAACACCTTCTGCATTTTCACCATTCTTAAGTATATGGAATCTACAAAGGAATAAGCAACTACAGAAATAAAATCAAACTTTGTATTCAAAGTTATGGCAACTAATCTCTTCTGAATTCTACCAATTTCATGTGAAAAAATCCCAGAAATGCTGTGCTCAAAAGCAATATTTTGATATGACTATAGAGAATCACCTTCCACAGGGTTTTGGAAATACACTATAAGGTGTTGCCCCCAGCCTGCCCAGTACAACCTTTGCTCCAACCACTCCAGTTGCACTATTTAACACAGGACAGTAGGACTTATACAGGAGCCTGTACGAATGAACAACAACAAAAGAAACCCTTCCAAAACATAATGATCTTGGCTCAACCCTGGGGTTATTAAAATAACCCTCGGGGGAATAAAAAAGCCAAAAAAAAAAAAAAAAGAAGGCTTTAGCAAACACAGAGAGAACATTAAGGGGAGACTGGAACAGAAAAGTGGAAAATAAGATAGCATGGAAACTTGCATTTGCTCTCAGGCTCAGACATTCCCAATCCCTTTCAATTAACCATGCCAGGGAGACACTGCTTCTGCTGCTGCTTGTTTTTGCTTTCAGAAATTCAAGTATTGGAATTCCACCCAGGTGATAAGTTATGTAATAACATTAAGAATACGTTTTATTTTTTTAACTATAGCAATATCTCTGTCTGAATTTTGTAGTAAAAGACCTTGGAGAAAATGTGTGTAGCTCATTTCTTGATTAAACCACCCTGAAAATGAGCCAAAAGGACAGCGTAGCAGCATTTTAAAAATATAGAAATTATTAAGTGTTTGAACTTCACACACATCAGCTGTCTAGAAAGGAAAACCTATATGATCAGTAATAGTGCTGTTAAAACAACCAAAGACACCTATACAGACATTCAGTTTTTATTTTGATAAAAAAGGTCAGATTTATTAGTGCCAATGTATGTTCATAGAAGGAAACAAAAACTAAGCTAATCTGAGTAGCAACTTACATCAAAGGATATCAAAATAATATTTCTTGTAAGTGAAACATAATACTTCATTTAGACTTGATTCTTGCAAACTAGAAGTCCTTGTTATCTGTCTATGAAGCCTTTAAAGAAAAGTTGCTACAGTCAAATAGGGTCCTGATAGAACTTGGCACATAAGGAAACAATTCCATATTCACCCATACAATACCTCTCACTCTCCTGGAGCACTCATTCATACAATACTTACATAATGCATATACATTATGACTAAAGCCATGTATGGCCTAAAGCACATAGAATATCTCAGTTCTAAATGTAACATATCTCTACATCAAAAGCAGGTCACTGTATTTACAACAGATGATCTCGCTCTGCAGATGGGGTTTTTGCTTGAAGATCCTTTTGTTAGTGTATGCTAAGATGCTCGAGTTGTCAAATTATTTATCAAATTAGAGGTGTATCTACAGGAAGATCTGTCTGATTGTGTGCGAGGATTCTAAGGCAATAGTAGTAGTTGTTCCACAGGAATAGCGCTGCCGCTGCAACCCACTTTCCCTTGGAGCAGTAAAGCCTTTCTTCTCCAGATGCAGCCAGGTACAGAGAGACATTCATGATCTGCAAACTGTTGGCTCAAAAGTCTAAAACTTCTTGGGTTTTGTTTTTTTTTAATGTTCACGGAATAGCACCATAGGAATTCACACTTGACATCAAAAAAATCCTGGGTCAGTTGCTTAGTTTTGTTTTTTTTTGCCATCATAGATATTCTTACTCTCAGGGAAAAAAAACCACCACACCTCTTTGGGAAACTTCTCTCTTGGACACTACTGCAGCTTCATTTCTGAGTAGTTAAACCAGGCAAGTAGCTCATTCCCAAAAAGGTCCAAAGAAACAAAGCCTAGTAGTGATTTCAAATGTACTGCTGAAATAAAATTCAGTAGGAGGAGTTTCAGATTATCCTTGACTATTTCTCTTTCTCATGGATACTGATTTTGATTCAGGACAGGTTTTCATCTCAGTCTCTTTCTATGTTCAGTGCAAAATAAGAGCACATCATCAGAGATAGCTTACTTAACCAGTAAACCAAATATTTTCAGATGCTTACACTGTTCAAATTCAGTCAACTAAGTGATTGGTCACTAGTGATGACTGGTGTAACAGTTCAGACTTTTCAGTCATTAGTAAAACAAAATAGTCTATAGATCAGTTATGTTTCAGAAGTAGAATTTTCCAGTTTCAAAACACTGATAACCTGATATGACAGACGAATTTGTAAAAAAATACAGAAAAATGCAGGAAGGTCTTCTCATTTCGTATCTTCTTTCATGTCCTTGTACGCACTGTATGCAGGATTCAAAGTCAAAGCAACTAGACAGAAGGACAGTATTTTGAGTGTGTGACCTAAAAGAGCTTTTTTACCTCCTAGACACCATACAACTGTCAGAAGGAAGAACGGTCTATGGGGTCACTTCCCCTGAATATAACTTATTGAATCCACACACAGTTCTAGCAAATATTGGACCATGAACAAAAGCTTTCATACTCTTCCTGCATGCAAAGTCCTTTCACAAGCTTTGCAGAGACAGTCAAGTATGGAGCCTGCACATCATCATCTTGACTATTCCACTGGGATAGGTGATTTTCTTTCATTTTATTTCAGTCTCTGGTCTTACAAGTCAGCATTTCAACTGAACTTTATATATGAAACATTTGTGCTAATAACTTCAATTACAAAAAAAACATAGCATGCCTTCCTTCCTTTTCACTGTGCATTCTTTCTTGCTCACTCTTCTTTTCTGGCAAAGAGGTTCTTGTGCTATTTTTTGGTGTGCACACTATCTGGATATTTTATACTTCTGTATCGTATATGAAATCCTTTCTTGTTGATTGTATCATCAGTGTGAAAGTGAAGTAAAAGAGCTTCCCCTGCTGAATAAATTTCTTCTGGTGGCTAAAATAAATGAATAAAAAAAAAATTATCTGTCCACTCTGTGCATTCATTCACTTTTTTTTCCATATGAATATTTCTCTTTTCCTGCTATGCCTCATCGTGCAATTCCACTGTGTCTCACAAAATGTCATCTGCCATCAGCAGATAGAATAGTTAAATCTCATTCAGCTCTCAATTCAGCTAGGAATTTTTGAGACAGGCTAAGGAAAGAACCCAATCTCCTAGTGTTTCTCTAGCTCTGCTGGAGTAAAAAAGTGACTGGGCAGGACCATATAAAATATTGCAAACTCAGATAAACAAGAGATGTCAATACCTATTTTCTATCTTATTCTTCATAGCTCTCATGATGTCCCATTTTATTACTGAAGCACATTGATCAGCAACATCAGCTGAACTACTAAATCCTCCTTCAAAATTTGAGAAGGTGGTAATATATACTAAAAGTGTCTTTTTCCCACTCCAGTTTGGATCATTTTGCTTTCTGTTTTCAATAGTTTTTCTATTTAATTGCATCTTTCCTATGTGGCATCTGAAACCATTAATTTATATCTTACCAGAACCAAACCACCACCAAAACTGAAGAATTACACCCCAAGTCCCAAAATGAAAAAAAATTTAGCCCATTTTCTAGTTTGCTGCCCTTCTACTTGTAAAATACAGTAACTTGAAAAGTATTGTTTTGTGTAAATTAGTAGATGTTAGGCTCAGTTGTAACATTTCCCTTAGAATATGTTCCCTACAGTTCAAGTGGAAGCACCTTTTGTATACCATTAAGTGTTCAAACATGCACTAAAAGGATTTAAGCTAATTTACAGGTAACTTGTCTGAATGACCAAGATGTTTAATCCAGCACAATGGCCAAAAAAAGTGACACATGATAATTAAGAGCTCCTGTCATCTCATGTAGGTCTTTTAAACCTTTTATCTAGGCAAAGAGTATATGTATGAAAGTAGGCTTGCACTGGCACACATATAAAGAATTGATGGCGACTTGTGGGATCATTGTACCAGCTTTCACAAGGCAGGTAGCCAACAGACCAATGCAAGTCTAAAAGGAGAAATAGGATACAGCATTTTCAGGGTTTCACCTGGCCAATTTCCTCCATGTCTCACAGTGAAAACATGTCAGAGATGCACACAGGATTTCAAGGTTTTCTTAAGGCCCATATTAATCACCCGGTTTAGCAGCACATTTTTTTCCTAATATCACACTTAAATAGCAGATGAGCATACTATAAATACTTCCCATGTGCCCCTCCCACTGTAAAATGTGTCTTCTTCATTCCAATTGAAAGCATTTTAATGTGATAATTTTCAACACTGGTGCATTTCCCTCTATACAAGGGAAAAAGCTGCTAACTTTTTTTGGGTGCTGATGAACAGCTGACTGCCAGCTACTAAGACCGTAACATAACATTACAATACTTTGGTCAAAAAATAGGTAAGAATATTTATTGATTAAAATATTTCAAGGGAGTGTTTGTACTACAAGCCTGCAAATTTATATATTAAAAAAACCTGAAGCAGATAATCCAGTATCTTCATTACAAGGTGTAGTAACTGAACCTCATCCCTTCCTTGACCCCTTTCTTCCTCTTCCCTGTGGTTCTTAATCTTTTTGTTGTGGAAATGAAAAAAAAATTTGTATACCTGGTTACTTACCCCAGATCCACAAAATCGACCAAGTCTTACAGCTGTCTTGTCATGACCATCAAAGAGCTCCACGTAATCGTAGCCACAGTCTGCCTCTTCCTCAACCTCAAAAGTCTGGAACATTAACTCGATGCGAGAGCCACGCTCGGCCACCAGGAGCCAGTCGCAGTCAGCCTGAACTGGGTAGTTGTTGTCACCAAACTGGGCATGTGAGTACAGGTCCTTGGGCTTGGCTTCAGCTTTCAACCGACCACCACATTCTAAATGGAGGGAAACAAAGATGAAGAAGTTTATTCAGTGCAAATCTGTGTTTTCTTTTCAGAGATGTCCAGTCTTTTTCAGGCTGAATCCATTTTAATGCCACAAGCAGGTTAATCAAACAAACTGAAAGCGAAGTACTTACTACCCAGTAGGAATACAAATCCATCATTCTGAGTTTTTCTTATTCTGTTTTATAAGTAGAGAGACATGAACATAGTTCATAATTTTCAAGTGAAAGACAAAGACAGGGAACACCAAAGATTTAAGGAATGTGGCTTAAGGAGCATGAGAGTCTTCGGGTAGGCACTTGAGAGGTTCCTGTGGCCAGCAAGACAGTTACTCTAAGTAGGGCACCCACATTTCAAAAGTGGTGACATTTCCACATAAGTTAATGACACCATTTGCAACAGGTAGGGAAGGATCAGCTACAGCACACAAGTAGTCGGCGATGAGGTGCAAAAATTTTTTGTTTCACAGTAGTGTCAGCTTTAACCATAATGTGTCACCTGGAGAGCCAGCTCAATACTAAACACCACTGCCAAGCTTGCTACCTTGTATGCTGTGTGGTTCATGGACATGAATAGGTCTTTTTCTGCAAAAAAGTGGGGCCAGGAGAAAGCTGCTACTACCAGAGACAGTCTTGTAAGCAAAAGCCTGCTCTTGAGGCAAGCCTTTGGGAGGACATCCCTGCCTTTTGTCAAAACCATTATTTTAGCATAAATCTCTATTTGTACACAGTTGCAAAATGGATGTGGGGCTTTAGAGCTTGTTTTTAACTGCTCAAAGATTTCAGAATTTAAGTATGAATTAGCTTTACCGTATACGTGAATAAGCTGTCCAACAAATAAATTTAGCCAGTTTGCTGGAAAACAAAAATTGCTGAAAATGAACTAAACAAAAAACAAAATACAGTAGCTAGGACTTTATTCTTTATAAATATTTTCAGAAACTATAATTGAAACTATTATATTATAATTAAAACTATTCTATCCTAAAGAGCCAGTGAGTACAGCTTCTACATTAACTTAAATATATAGGTGTTATGCATTTGCCAGTTAAAAGTGCTATTAGAACGCAACCAAGAATAGACGGAAAATTTTACTTAAGGGGAAAAATGCATTGTTTATTACGTTTCCAAGAGATGGGTGAAGGCTTTTTTACTTCACAGGTACAAAGATTTCAATGCAAAGAGAATAATTTTGTTTTGGTTTCTCATCAAGAATAAATAATTTCTTACAGCACCCATAAAAAGATCAAATGAAAATGAGCTTGAACAAAATACTGAGACTCAAGTTCAGATTTAATTTTTACATATGAATAAACAGATAATTCTATCTGCATTTCAAAATATATAGATACTAATGATAGAGCATTTATAACAACACAAAACAAAATGCAAGATGCAAATCTTTCAAAGATCTGGTGAAGAGACACTTTGAATTTTACTTTAGTGCCACGGACTCCACCCACACTAAACATGACCAATTGCACTGTTATATTGGGAGGAGTCACATCTAGGAGTTAATAATGGTAATGACCAAATCCTTATTTTTTAAAAAAGTGTGTATTTTTTCTTAACAGAGAAATGAAGGAATGAAAAGAGAAAATATAAACTATGTAAGTAATCCATTATGTATGCTCTGCTGAATCTGTCCAATTTTTTTTTGCTTTTAAAGAACAGATAGGAGCACATGATAAAACATTGGCAAATAAGATAGTTCAAACAGTTATTTCTCATTTATATCCTATTATACTTCTTTTTCTCCCTATCCTGGATTTCATTTGCTTCCTTTTTTGTTATTATTGTTGGTTTTTTTGTTGTTGAGGGGAGAGGGGGTTGTTTTGGGTTTCTTTTTTGTTTGACTGGACTTCTGCCAATATTAGGAATATCTCCCTGCTTCAGACACCGAACAGCTGCAAAGGAGAAAATATTTAATGATCTGTCTGCATTTTTTTCCCTCTGCTTGCTACAGTGGACAGGAGGATAAAGGAAAGTTGCAGCCATACAACCACAAAAAATGGCAATTCCCTTTCTCCTGCCCTTCTCTCAGAGATTATAGCCTCTTATTTTAGAATAGAAATTACAAGTCAAATTTTCAATTTCTTAAGGACTAAGTTGTAGTTTCAGAAGTCTACATCCAGCTTGCACAATGAGGAGCTGCATTAGGACACATAGGATGGGCACAAAGCAGAGCAGTGCCAAGCAGCACTGGTTACTTAGCCTTGGTACCAGAACTAACCCAGCTGCACCACCCATCATGTTTGCCATTGTGCAGGCACGGCTGCTCTGCTGTAAGCAAGATGTAAGCTTCTGAGTGTAAGGAAATATGTCCAGCTTGTAAAATGATGGTGATCTGGCAGCTGCAGGTGAAAGACTTTTTCTAGATCAGCTAAGGAACAAAACTCTCTCATGTTTCATGACCTTTCTAGGGACTTTTTGGTTTCTTACAAACATAAGAGCAAATCGAGCAATAGTTTCCTGTTTAACAAGCCAGACAGATGGGAAAAACTTAAGCCCGCACCATCTGAACTAATGAAACAAGATTATAAATTTGATTCAGCACTCCCATACTGAATTATTACAGCTATTTTGGAAGCAACACAGGCCTCTAAACTGACATCTGAGATATCCAAATTTTTCTGAGACATACTCCCAGCACTGACAGATAGGAATAGGACCTACAGTAGATCTGCAACCTCCTGGAGTGGTGGCTGGAGGCCAGGCACCATAAATGAAGCTGTCCAGAAGAGAACTAGATGCCTGAGTTAGGGCAAACAGATCACTCCCTGAGCAATGATGTTTAATGTTCTGTCAGGAGCACTTTTATGAATTCTTCTTGGATGGGTTATGCCTTTACTGAGAGGGGAAAATATGACAGAATCTCCTTTTAAAACCATGTTGCACTTTCAAAACAGCATTTTATAAGTTTTGCTCCACCCAGGGAAGCTTTTCTATCTAGTTTATTTTTTAAAACTTTACTGTATTTGCTGCTACATTTTTATCCTGTTTTCTGAAATACTAAATGGAAATTTGGAAATTGGATAGTGCCTCAAGCCAAAAAGTGTCACAGAAGGGAAATTAACATCATCAACAGCATATACTGGAATAAGAGGTCATTAAATCATGAAGATGCCAGGAATACAGCAGCAGAGAGACCTGTGGGTATAGAAACCAGCTACTCGTTCACTGCTGTTATGTTACACCAGTCCTTTCACTGAGTGAGTTCTGCCAACATGTTAGAAGTGAAGGGAGCAGCTTCCTCAGCACTCCCTGTCTGTCTGCACAGCTGTCGGGGATTCAACACAACCTTGCCTACCATCATTGCATACCATCAATTATTTTTTAATAGAAAAGATAAACTAAGTGAATGCAATCCACTGCCCATAAACTTGTTAGGTATCCATTCACGCAGCACAGAGGTAAAATTCTCACAGAGTTCTCACAGAGCATCTGCGTTTGACTCAAGATTGCAGGAATAGGCTGCAAGCTGAGTTGACCCTCATTCAAACACTACCTGCAAGTACATGCAAGTACATGCCAGTGATGCATGTTCGTCTCAGGGAGCAGTCTGTGCAACAGCATCTGTCAGAAATAAATGTCTTCTCTGAAGGAAGCAATCTTGGTAATTTTTTAGAACATTCTTAAAAACTGGGTAGATTTTATTTTTTGCAGTTTCTCAGAAAAACACATGCTTCTGCATGCTAAGAATGTTTTTATATTTAAAGCCCATAAAACTCAGCAGATATGAGGGAAAATCCAGCAAGTCACAACATAACTTGCAGTCTTTAGAAGTTAGGGAGTATATGTTTGAATCGGTTCATGTACTGACTGCTCTGCTCTGATTCTGCAAACTGAGAGTGAGGACAATAAACGAGACAGCAGTTTTACAACAACCTGTTTAACAAGAGTTTTGACCTTCAACTATATACCTTAAGGTAATTAAAAATGAGCAATTATTACTTCTATCTAATTTTTCATCTAAGGGAAAGTGTTACTGCAGTAGGGAGGGCAAAATATTGCATGCTTGTAAAAGAGGATTTTCCACGAGAAAAACAAACTGAATTACAGATAGCTAAACTTTTCACTTTCAAGGCCCAGATCATAAAGACTTCATATATTGTTGCCTATTGTCTTTCTCTGAAAGATAAATTAAATTATTATTAAATTATTATTATTAAATTATTATTAAACTATTATTAAAGTTTTAGAATTGTTTGTAACAAAGCAGAAGGAAAAAAAAGAGAAAATGCCAGCATTGATATATGAGGATTCTTTAGATGGGCACTACGCATCAACTCGATGAATACTTTGGGTAATATCAAATTACATTACCAGTGACTAGCCACCATGATTACTATATTCTATTAATAAGTGTTACCTGTCATTAAATTTTCTCTCTTAGTACAGATATTTTTGTAATATTTTCTGCATTAATATTTATTGCCTGGATAAATAAGAATGAACTCTTGGAAAGCAAAGACAGACATTATGATTGAAGATGAAAACAAAGGCCAAAAAATCCCAAATCCCCTTGTCATACAGCAGGCGCAGGATGTTCAGAGGTTCAGCACTAGGGGCCACTGTAAGCCAAGCAACATCAGGGAAAAAATCTACACACTCAAAATGTCCCAAAAAACTCTACTGAAATTGCAAACCACTATTCCTAATTGCAGTGACCTCTGTCAAATAAAAAAATTGAATGGTAAATATGAAGAACATTATATTCTAAAGGTCCTAAGAAAGTCTTCAGTGTTGTTTTTTTCTTATTCTTCTTTGCTTTGTCTTTCCTTGTAAGCAATAGATAGTAAGCAAGATATTAGAGGAAAGCAATATCTGTTTACACAAAACCCAGATTTTAGTTTAAGTTAGAACAGGAAAGTAATGGAGGTGCATCACATGTCCCAGTGAAGTGTTGTCATTACAAATACAGTGAAAAGCTACTGAATCTTTTATGATCTCAGGTCAAGAATCCTAAGGAATAGCTCTCATTTTTTATCAGACTTTGTTTCAAAATATTTTCATTTCTTACCTATGAGAGAGAGAGACAAGGAGAAATAAATATCTAAAATACTGGAGAATAGTTTCTAACATATTGGAGAATAGTTTCTGCAACCTCAGAATTTTTCTGCTGTGCTTAAGGTTTCATAGATACAGCTGTTATATTGTCTTATCTGTGAATTCATCCCATTCCTACAAAAGAAATGTCTGAGTATCTTCCACTAAAGAACAATAGGTAAGTTATTAGTAAAGCACATCTTGATTTCTGACCTGTAGAGTGCGTTGCTTGGAAGCCTTTTCTTTGAACTGATGCATCAGAAATAAAGCGGAGAAACATTTTGTTTCCAGTAGCAATAAGAGGATCTGGTATTTTATTGCCACATAAACGTCCCAGGATTGGCGATTTTTCACTTTCACCATCAAACACTTCCAAGTGGTCATAAGCACATTCTTGATGTTGTTCTATTTCAAATTCATTGAATGCCTAGGGAAAAAGAAAGAAAAATGACCCATTGTGATTTATATTTACAAGGCACATATATACATATGTTAGCATGTTTTAAAACACAAGGATGTAGTTAAAATAACAGATTTAACATTACTTTCTCTACAAACCTGTAGATTTGAATAACATATTGATCTTGAGAAAATGTAATCAAAGTTAAGCCAGTGAACTTCAAGAGTGCATTATCATTCATACAGAAAGGCATTAGAATGTTTATAGCCAACTAATGTCTATAAGAGAATATTAAGTCTAGAATACGGCAGCCTTTCTGCTGAATTTGCACTGTTTGTAGGATTATTCCAAATTTCACAGAGAATTCAAAACAGCAAAAAGTCAGAAATTATTATTTCCTCACATAGTTGAGGATTGACTGAAACATCTGCAAAACATAACGTCCCCCCAGCCCTGCCCTTTTTAAAAACCTACATTACACTGCAACTAAAGTCTCTGAGAATGACTTTTCCACATGAAGGGTTATGCATGAGAGTTAAATTTTCTAATGTATTATCTAGAGACCTCTTTTTTTTATTATTACAACTTAAAGATGTTTCAAGCTGCATCCTTCATGCTAAGGTCACATTTTTGCTAGCAAAAGCATTGTGAAAAACAGCAAAATTCTGTTGATTATTCATTAGTAAAAACTTCAGGCATTTCCAAAAAGTGTACGTCATGTCTGACAGAAACTCTTAACACACATGCAACTAATACCTACTTTTTAAATATGGAAGAGTGTCTTCCAAGACTAGAATGATATAAACAAATTTTTTTCAAGGGGACATCTAAGTGTTTTCAGATAAGATTTTTTGACCAGGGCTACATTTCAACAACAAGTCTGAAGCTTAATACATGGTAATTTCTTCTCGTGTAAATAGTGAGAAGTCAGTATACATATACATCTTTGTGAATTTTCAGAGTAACCTACAATTTGAAGTGAAATTCAAAATCTATTTTATTTAACAAAATAGCATAAAAACACTAAGTGTAAATATTTTATGAGTAGTCATATAACTGACTGTTTATAGAAAAAATAAATAGAAAATGATTAAGAAACAACAATTAAAAGGAATAAAACTGAACTATCAAATGCCAAGCAAATATCATAATTAAGCATTCTCTCTGGTACATCAAAACAAATCTGACCTACCAAATCATTTGTGGAACCCAGAGAGTGTGAAATGTGATGGTAATTTATAATAACAGCTGACCTAAAGAATATATAAAGAACACAAAGTTTTTTTTCCCTGAGAACTTTAACATTCAGAAAAACATTTTTGTTTTGTGAAGAGCGGCATGATGCAGTGGATGCAGGTTCATTTCACTGGAAAATTCTGGGGTTTATATTAAGGGAATGAAACTGCAGAGGCAGTGAAAACAGTTGTACAGCAGTCACTCCTGCTGCTCTTATACTGTGGTCAGCCATAGTATTTTTATGATGCCAAGTATATTTTGTCATTTATACCCAAATAAAATCTGATGTCTGATGGATTAAAAAAATCCCAGCAAACTGGGAGACTAACTCTCAGTAAGGCAGTTAGCTAAACACAGCATTGAGTCAAGCCAGCTTGGAATCAATGGAAGCAACAGACATGATCCAAGAGCAGCATGCAGAAACTCATTTTCTTTTAGAGGAAAATTTTCTTTAGAGGAAAATTACATCTCTTTTGTTCACTTCTCAGGACCATGAAAACAACCCCAAGCAAACCAACACTCTCCAGGAAGCAAGCACATCTTACCATGAACTGTGAGAAACAACTATTATTTTTAATATTTGACTTCTCATTGGGATTCCTAAGCCTGCAGGAGCACAATACATGTTACATTGTGTCCCTCAGAGATGACCAGAAAAAAGTCCTAAATCTGTTGTGGGTCTAGCAACTGACTCTAGCAATTGCAAAGAGAATCCAAGGAATTTGTTTTTTAAAGAAAAATAAGATCTTAATATGCACAGTCTTTTAAAAGCCCAAAATATTTGATATTTTCAGAGACAGTCTCCTTTTTTTAAAAACCCGTCTGTTCCTAGCAGGTTTGGAAGAGGAGAACTGACACAAACGTCCCTTAAAATTAAACGTAACTGAAGAGTTTCTGCCAACAGAGTTTACAAATCATTTAATAAAGTTGGTAATATAGTTAAATCACACCCTGTCTTCCTGGGACAAATACTTTTGAATTCCTACTCCACCATGACTATTTTAACCCCATTTTATTTGTCTCCTTAGTGGGAATGGAGTTCAGAAATGCTACATGTAGTTTCTGACCATCCAGCCCTTTCTATCTACACCACTCAACGAAGTAGATACGTCAGTGGCACTTATGGATAGCTGCCTGGATGGGACACTTAAGTCTGTCTCTTATAAACATCCAGCTGATTAGCTCATGAAAATTCGTCTCTCTACAACATACATTTTCAAAACCATCTTTATCTACATGTTTCATTTGAAAATTCTGAAGTGCATATCCATTTTTTCATAGGCTTCATAATTGCACCAAATGCTCAAATTTAGCCTGTTCAGGAAGGGACTTTTCAATGATTAGCAGAGTGAGAGCAATCACAACAAAAATTTAGTTTCTATACACACACCCCTCTCAAAAAAGGAAGCAGAGCCTCACAATTCATATGGTTTGTTACCATGAAGGAATCAATTCTCTTCTTGCTCAATTTGAACAAGTAAACTATGAAAAGCAAACTTTCAGTGTGAAAGTCCAAGAAAAAATATTGATCCATTGTGGAATTATGGTATTCATATTATGGATATGGGACCTTGCTGTAGTACACAATTTAAAGATATAACACACACCAAATTTAGTAATTGACAGTACTGGCTTGCACAGAAAAGCAGATCTCAGACTCTAAATCATGGAAACATTTTTATAAATTCTATCCAGTAAAATTCTGTCTATTTTTCCAATTCCATTGGCAAAAGCCAATTTAAAAAAAAACTCTTTTCTTTGTCAAGTAGACCATGAAATGTTTCACTGAAGAAATCTGAATGTTGGAATTTTGCCTGCTGAGGTTATAAGTATTAGAAAAGCTTCTACAATAACATGTCCATGCTCATGCCTGGCTGGCTTTGGTTTATTGAGCCAGTGTGAAGAATACTTGCTTAGAAGCAGCAGTAGGAAGCCCGCCTGAATTAGAGACCTATTTTTCATCCTTGGAATGGACAGAGAATGCACACCACTCAATCTCCACCATCCCCACACACTCCAGTAGAGTTTAACTGTTTTACTTTCAGTGAAAAGAGATCAATACACAATCCCACATCAGCACCAGTAACATGAGTGTCATCGTTTAATCACAGACAAATCAAGCCCTACACAACAAATTGCTCACTCCTCCACCAATAGGATTTGAGACAGAATTGGAAGCGTAAAAGATAGAGAACTTGTGGGCTGAGATAAAGACAGTTAATAGAGAAAGCAAAATCTGGGCACACAAGCAAAGCAAAATAAGGAATTAATTCATTGTTTGCCATGGGCAAGCAGCTGTTCAGACATCTCCAGGAAAGCAAGGCCCCATCACAGGTAGCAGTTACTTGGAAAGACAAACGTCATCTCCAAATGTCTCCCCTTTCGCCTTCTTTCCCCTAATTGACATCCTGACCATGATGCCATGTGGTTTGGAATATCCCTTTGGTCAGTTTGGGTCACCTGTCCCAGGCATGTCTCTTCCCAACCTCCCATGTACTCCCAACTTCCTTAACAGCAGAAAAAGCCTTGGCTCTGTGTAAGCCCTGCTTAGCAATAACAAAGAACATCTCTGTGTTATCAACACTGATCAGCACAAGTCCAAAACACAGCCCCATACCAGCCACTGTGAATAAAATTAACTCTACCCCAGTCAAAACCAGAACAAGGGGTTAGGGTTTGGCTAAGGTCAGCAGTTATGAGATTACAATACCCCTTTCATCCCTGCAGCAATATTGGCTATTGCTTCTACCTCTCTGAAGCAGAGACATATCTCTCCCTTTAACTTTATTTGCTCCAAAACAGTTGCAAAATTAATTTATGAAATTTAAAAATATGTAAGGCCAGCTTTTTTTGTGGCTGTCCCACAAGTATGCTGCTGAAGGAACACTGAGGCTGAGCTCTAAGCAAAAAATCCCTGGGCAGGACTGTGCCTTCAGTTTCATACAGAGGCTTCATAACTGCAGTAAACCTTCAAAACTATCTAAGCTCTGCTAGGCCTGTCTTTGGACACCAGCACTGTCCTCAGCCAGCTGGACACAAAATTCACAAATCTACTCCAGGCTGCTCTTCCACTTATATTAAAATTTGGAGCCACTTTCAAATGACAAATCCAGATGCTTAAGTTTTTTTGAATCTCTTTTTCCTCCTCAAAAATAACAGAACAGAAAGAGTTGTGTGGAGAGGACTGTTCATAACTCAAAATTTTGCTTTGCTTATATATTGGAATTTGTCTAAATGGCCTTTGCCATAGTTTTCCAAACTTTGCACAAGTTTTATGACTTGCAACAATGATATAGTAAAGTCTGATAGGAGAAAATATTTCTCCTGCCTTCTCTGTCCAGAGTATTTCCAATCACCATAAACTTAAATCACAGCTCTATGATATTGAGTAGCTCCTGTTGGCCAGAAATGGACAGGAGTCAGCAAATTTTTAAAAGAGTTTACCTCTGGGATGAAAACTGGCAGTAAAGTTTAGTAACAGTTTCGTATCATTGAGCAGTCATTTGAGAAGCTGATTTGGTAGAAGAAAAGATAAAAACGAAAGGTAAGCAGAGACTCACCAATTTGACCCTCTGCCCAGGGGTAGCATTGATTTCCCACGTGCACTCCTTTCTGCTGGGATACTTGTCAGGCCAGTTGGGACTCGTGATGATGCCATTGGGACTGTGGATCTTCTGTTCACACTCAGCTGTGCCAACAGTGATAACATAAGTTAGTCTGGGGGTCTGCATTCAGAGGTAGTCAAAAAAGTACTATTTTTTGTCAGGGCATCCACTGAACGGAAAGATCTTTAGAAAGATAGGTAAGCACGCTCTTCAGAATGCACAATCATATTCTTCCCCTCAGGCACACACTTTTACCCAGAAGCATCAACCCAGCATGCTTCTATATTGATTGTGGTGAAACATACACTGCTGTTTACAATTGATACCCTTTTTTTTTTTTTAATAAAATATTATAAGGCTATAAACATAAAATAAATACTAAAAATTAATCAAATGTTTTGCTATTCCCCCCATCCTACATACAAGGATGTAAATCCATATGAAAAGTCTCCCTACTCCAGCTTCAAAATAAATTTCTTTTTTTCTCTTCTTGTTAATTTTCACTGCCACTGAAGAGCTATCAATTTGATTTCTAAACCACAGTTTCTAGGTATATATGTACACAATTAGAGAAAAGCTAAGACAAAACTGTATGTACGAAGAACAGCTTAGTCATTCACTTTGTAACTAAACCACTAGTGCCCAGAACTAAGAGAAGGCATTGTATGTAGTTTCTTAAAAATCTCAAATTGCTTTCTAAGTATCAGAGAACTATTCAAAAAGAAACTTTTAGAGCAGGCAAGTATCATTCCAAAACCAGTGAAAATGCAAATGATTCACACAGGTCGTGTCTTTACTCTCAAATTACATCCATGCCAGAAAACAACACTGAGAAATTACAACAGCTCACATGATATTGCACACTTGAGGTTCATTTGCAGATAATCTAAATTCTGCTTAAATCCCAAAGGCTATTGCTTTCTTGGAGGTAGCCACACCTTGAGAGAGCCAACAGGAAGAAGAATGTATAGGGATTTGGACCTTAGGTTGTCTGAATATGTCACCTAAAATAAACCCAGAAAGGGTAGATACAGTTTCAACCTGACTATGAGGAAACTGCTACTGATAGGAGCAAATCACAACTTTCCAGGCTTCTCTCCAGAAACTCTACCCCCAAGTTTAATACAGCCTTAGACAAATACTTTATCAGAGCTTTAAATATTCCACACTTCACAGAACTATTGAAAATAGCACTCCCTGCCAATGATTCCAAGTTTTCCAAACTGCATTCCTGTGGACCTCAAACTCAGCCCACACAAATGCTGAGGATGGAGGGGATGGGAAAGGGGAGGGATGTTTAATGCTTAAGCCCAAATGTCTAAAACCCAAGAACTTTTTTCTTTCTTTTGTTTGAAGGGAGAGCTGCAGAAAGCTTTCTGCAAGACAGTTGTGTAATCAACTACTCAAATGCCTTACCACTCACCTTCCTTGCAGTCATGTTTATTTTCATGAAGCACGAATCCGTTCCGGCACTGGCAAACATAGCTTCCTACCGTGTTGATGCACTCGTGCTGGCAGCCACCGTTGTCCTTTGAACACTCATCCTTGTCTACAAAATACACAACAAGGTCAGGTGAGCACACAGCTACCAGCAGACCTTATTACCAAAAGGAGCACAGAGTTTGAGTCCAGAACAGGATAAGCTATGGCACAGCTTCACTCTTCCCAAAAAGGCAATTTCATGGTACCTTAGTTCTAGCCACTCTTTGCTCAGCCTGTAACCTTGAACTGTGGCACAAAGAGTCTGTCTCATCTTTCTAGGAAATGAGGGTTAGTTCCTAAGGGAGAGGAACACTAGTAAAACAAACAAGGTAGAACAAAGGAAGTAAGACATTTACCAGCTTTTACTTTTTATAGTGGTCCAGCTGGTAAAAGTTTCACAAATATCCAGTTTTATTTTAGTAAACAATAGTAGTGTAATTTATGGACAACACAAATTATTCCAACTTTATGCAAATTCCACAATGTAATGGTGGTATGTTGAAAGGAACATATAGGTCAAACAAGACTTCAAATTCTACACATTAGACATGTAAGAAGAGAAAGATTTCACAGAAGTTTTTTCAACAAGTTGTTGGATTTTTTTTCCAGCAGAGTGACAACGTGCTTTACTTTTAATGAATCTGGACATTACAAAACATCACAAAAGAAAAACATTTCATTGAAAGAAAAAAAAAAGAAATTTGCATTAGTTAGTTCAATTAGTTAGTTAGCATGCAGTTCTGTTTATTAACATATAATCCTTCAAAAGAGCTTTTAGTGTGTTAGAAATAACACAGAGAGTAGTGCAGGAAATATGACCTGCATTAAACAGCTACAAATTCATTGCATGGACAAAAGCCAAACTAGATTAACAGGCTGTCATTGTAGCAAGAGGCCTCAGCTGCCACGCTTCTATGTCATTCAGCTGTTCTTGTTTTAGGTGAGGCTGGTCCCTTTAAAAGAGGCAGAGTGCTCCTGACATGTATATACAATGTACATGCATATGTATGTACATAACTATATATGTATAGACACATACATATACATTCTTAGATATAAAAATATATGCATATATACATATATAAACACACACATATTAAAACCTCCTCTGTATTTTACAAAATGTGTCATTTCAACATGCAAAAGAGTGAAGGAAAAAGAGCAAAGGAACTGTGGTCATTCCAGAGGTCTGGCTGTTGCAGGGTTGGAATGCAGAGAAATGCAGACCCCCTTCAGCCTTATATACCTTAGAAAGCAGCAGTTAACATTTTTCCCAAACAAGGCAAAGTGATATTTCAGACTTTAGTAGGTACAGTAAGAATGTCTATAGATTAGAAGCCACTATGGATAATTTAAGTCTCTTTTTATTGCCTTACTCATGCATTTTTTTCCCTGCCTTTACTGAGGCTCGTATTCAGTAACACAGCAAAGGAAGTTTGCATTATAATTGCATAAACATCATCTTCCTCTGACAAAATATATGCAGCACTTGACCTATCGACTTGCAGGTTTTCCATAAAAATCAGTTTCTACTTATAATACAAGATGATAATGTATATTTATAGGTAAAGTCTGCAAGTCAAACCCAAGGAGCCACTGCATTTTGTACTGTTGTCCTGGGGTGACTGTATAATTGCCCCACGGTGCTGTATTCCTATCGTCAGCGGACCTTTCAGTACAAGGTTGTGTTCCTACACGGGAAAAAAAGAACAGATCTCTGCCCAGTGGAACTGTTTATAAGTTGGACAACTCCCCCGGCATTCCTTTTCCTTGCTGCTGCTGCTGTCGCCACTGCTGCTGTTGCTACTGTTTGTGTTTTTTTTCCCCTCTGCTTCCTAGCCCTCCTGTGGACTGCCTGCTTCAAGAAGAGCGGGGAAAGGGGTTTTTTTTCCCTTTTTTTTGTTTTTTGCCCTTTTTCCTTGGACCTGTATCGTTGCCTGGAAGGGACTCTGGGATCATCAGAGGGACATTCCCCCTCCTGGACCTAGGGAGGCCTGGTGCAGCCTGTGCCGGGACCCCTGCTTCGGGAGGCTATGAGACAGAAAAGACTCTGGGACTTTTCTACTGAGGTTTTCCCTTTTTGGGGATTTATTATCTGATATTATCCATTTGTTTTTTGTCTTTGCTGTGTCTGCATGCATATTGTGTGTGAATAAACAGGGATTTTTTCACTTTCTTCCGAGAAATTTCTTTCCGGACCAGAGCTGGGGAGGGGCTGGTGAGAGCTGCCTTCTGTTTTGGACGGAGTTTCCTCCTGATGTTATCTCAAATGATAACAACTGTAAATCTCAAATCTGTTTGCACTGGAAGTTTTTGGAAGCTTTCTGCAAAGGTGAACAGATTTGAAGGTTAAGGAACACTTGAAAACATAGGTAGCTCTTGGAATCATACATTCAAATTAGTTGTCATTTTGATGATGAAAGGAAGCACAAAACTTCCATAATACACTATTTATGCACCTTGCAAAGCAAGTCCCAAACAGAGGGAGTAAATCTATGTAATTTCAAACCAAAGATATAATCTTTCATCTTTGCAAAAGAAAGGACTACTACAAATTAATTCCACATCTCAAGTGAAGAACTGTAACAAGCAATTGAGAAATCAGAAATAATATGAACAAAACTCTTCAATATTTCTCTCCTAAGCATTAGTTTGTAACTTTCCACCAAAATAAAAAAATATAAGGAAGGCAAGCTCAAAATGCATTCAAGTTAGGCTTTCAAGTACAAAGTAGGTACACAAATTCTAAATAAAAGCCCTGTCCATTTTCATCTTCCACCAAACTGTGTGAAAACACTGGAAAGCATTTTAACATTAAATATGCTTATATTCTGTAAAATAATCTCTTAAGAGACAAGTGCATAAGCAAATAGTACCATAGTGGATGTCCTCAGAAATAGAATAATGGACAGAAGGTAGGAAGGAGAAGTACTGGAACACATTTGAACTACAGTAATTACTTGTACATAGATAATCAAGGATGCAACTGTTGAATAAGCCTTCCTCACACTTCATAATTGAGAACAGACTTTCTGTCAAATTGATTGCCCAGTTTAAAAATTTGTGAAAAAAAACCCCAAAAAACAATTAGTCTGTATTAGTTACAAGAACAAATGTTTTGCCATGGAAAAACAAAGCCATTTGTTATGCTGACAGATGGAAATGAGTCCCCCCAGTTTTGAACGAATACTTTCTTTCTTCTCTCATTTCAGTACTCAGAAGAAGGAAAGATCGATTCTCAACAAAATGTTAGATTGAATCATTCAGAGGACAAATGGTCCTACCTCTGAGACCCTCAGAGGCCACCAGTATGTCAATAATACGTATGTCGCCTGAAGGGACCTGTATCAAGTCCTTGCAAGATTCAAAAACAAAAATTTTCTCTTTGAAGGCAGCTTTCTTGTCTGTGGAAAAAAATGTACCAGGATGGCACCAGAGATGAGTTTGTGCTCAAGGCTAGAAACACTCTAGCATTCTCTTTTTAACTGTTCAATGAATCACCAACCAAGAAAAGATGTCCCAAATCTCATTTCTACATTACATCAAAAATCATGTATCTTTTAAATGATTATGCAAAAATCATGTTTATTTTAAACACCAAAGTAAGTCTGAAACTTAAGATACATAGAAGCAGTTAAATGACAAATTATGGCTGATCCTTAGGCTACCCTCCCAGAAAGATCAGAGAAAAAAAAATGTCTCTTTTAAAAATATATATATATATATTATTATTATCTTTTTGGAGTTATTTAACACTTTCCTAGTCTTACAGGCCCAGTAGATTGTTGGGTCCTGTAGGGACTTACTGCTAGGTCTTGGTCTTGAATCAAAACAGAAGAGAGAGACAGAGGAGGACAGAAGACAGAGGGAGAGAAATAAAAACCTAATTACTGAAAGTTTTTAGTTTAGAAGCCTAATATCCAATTCCAAGAAGTTTTAATAAAAGGTTTTTTTTAAAAAAATAATGTATCATGACCCCTAGTTTCCTCTCTTTATTAAGAAATTTGATTATAAATATACATTAGTGTCTCTGTAGATCAGCTAGACCCCTGCAGTGGCTCCCAAATGAGTTTTCTTCAGAACTGTCCCATCAAATGTAAGTTTTACAGAATGCTGAAAAATAAGTTTTTCTCACTTTCCAGTAACACCTGTCTGGCTGTTAACACTATTTTACAGCCAAAAATATAATTACGTGTTGTCTTGTATCAACATAAATACCTTCCTAATGCAGGTCATTTGTTGCCCTATGTCACTGTTTGCTTTCACAGTTTATCACAGCAGGTTTCAACCACCCAAAAACTGCTTTCTGTCGTCTAAGCTGGAGCTGGGCCATGCTTTCTGAACTCTAGCTCTGTGTGGCTGCAGAATTCACTACCAGAAGAGTCAAAGAAAAAAAGAAAAGTTCTTTGGCTGTGCTTGAGGAACAGTTTACAGTGCCTAATCTTCACACTGATTTACCTTATCCAGCTTTCTCTCTTGCTGAGCATTGCATATGCCCTTTACTGGTGATCAGAGTGAAAGATGCAGTGTTTTACCCATTACACTTTTTTCATTATACATGTCTTTATAACTAGTGCTTGCATATATTTCTATTGTGATTTAATCAATAAAATTGGTAAATGCCTCCCAGCAAGTATCTAAGTATTTCTACCGAGATATAATTCTAAAAGCATTGTATTATGAAGATCAATATACATATAAACGGGTAAAAATCCAACACTTCATCAGCTGAAAAAATTATGTTATCAACACCCAAAAGTCAAAATACTTGAATTTGCAAGTCTGTTCTTCATTGACAGATCAATAGCATATTATGCCCATATTAAGGAATTCAGGGATAAGAAAGTCACAGTGTTTTCTGACAGCTCTAAGATGTCTGATGAATTACTTGGAGATGACATCTTCTTTTTAGATATTTTAAGTTCAGAAGTTTGATTTGTCACAAGCATTTTAAAATTTCTGTTTTAATCAGGAAACATTGTCAAATAGGGAATGCCAGATACAGAAGAATGGAATTTTCTTGAAAGTAGAACAAATGGAAGAGAATTGAGAAAGAATAAAAATAAAATACTCATATTCAAATATTTGAAATATATTAAATGATGGCAGAAATGCATTATGAAGCACTCAGTAAATTTATATACTTACAGATACAAAGGCCATTTATATTAAATTATCTCTTTTTTTTTTTGAGTGATTAGGTATATACTATATCCATGAGACATCACATTTCTATTTATTAAAAGATACATCAGTCTGAATTTATCCCTGACTAGCAAATTTAGTATGGTGATCATTTAAACATATTTAACTTTTTTTTTTTCTAAATTACCTTGTGAGGGGAAGGTAAGAACATTTCATTCAGAACTGAAAAATACAAGGAAAATATTAGTTCTGAAGAATTACAACCCGATGCTTTACAATCCATGACTTATAGTCTAATGTTTCCCCAAGATCCAGCATTGGTGTAATTTCTTCCTGGGATCCACTTATTTTAAAAACTTATTTAAGCAACGAATAAAATAAATAAATACATATGTGAAGATGAACTATCACTTTAAAGAAAACCAAAATTTAACTGATTATAAATTTATAAATGTTCAGGATGTACAGAAAATCCAACTTCTGAACCACAGAGCTTATACAAATAACTAAACTATCATTGATAATCTTATCTGGCATAGGGGTAAAGATCTTGAAAATATTTTAAAAACTTCATTTGCAGTTTTTAGAACTTGAACATGTCAATATTTGTTCCTGTAAAACATCTAAGTATGTAACAATTCCTGCTGGCACGGCTAGACGTACATAATATGACTAATTGTGTAAGTGTTTCTTACACAAAGGAGAAAGTTCTGTTGTGTGCACATACAGAGTGACTACAAATAATGAGTAAACCTTGAAAGTTTCTTGCTAATGTAAATAATAAATTTAAAAGAAAAAAGCATTACTATATGTAAAGACATATCTTTGTAAGACTATGACCAGAGAAATGTGATTACTAGAAAAAAAATATATACTTCAGAGTAAAGGAAACTGTGGGTTAATGTCTTTGTATGCAATAAAACACTTTTTTACATCTTTCATAATTGCTTAATAAAAACATCAAAATAGCCATAATAAGAAAATATTCAAAGTCTAAACTCTTTGCCTTGGTAGATATTTTCTCACTTTCCAAACCACACCACTTATAATTATACACATTCTGATTAGTCATAACTATTATTTACTAACAGTACCAATGGAATATAATTTCATTTCAATTTTGCTAAAATATTTTAGCAAACAAATGCTAATAATGGTAATATATTTTACCATATGCCAAGCATAATCAGGATTCTCCAGATTGAGATTTCTAACTGGTATCAAAAAATCTGGGGCACAATTCAACTCCCAAATTCTTCTCTTTGACATCCAGTTTAGGGAGGTGGGCATATGGGACTGGTTTTTCGTGTTGTTTTACACAAGATAAGATACCTATCCATATGCCTGTGTGTATAATCCCACAGGAAAAACACAAAGCAAAATTTCACTACAAACACCCTGTGGTCTCCTGCCAGAGCCAAATTACTGTACTGTACCCTCAATGGGTAATTAAAGAGACCACTGTTGTGTAAATATTTCCTCACATCTTAAGCTTCAGTCATGTCTACCTTTATTCAACAATATATGTCCTCATATGATATAAACTTCCACTCCTCTGATCTGCCTCAGAAAAATTACACTCATAAATAAAAAGACACAGGTTTTTTCAAGAGAAAGATCTTAAACCCTGCTGTTCTGCAAAACATTAAGAAGTGCGAAGTTTGGCACAGAAGTTCCTATAATGTTAAACAAATGCTGTACCACAAAGTGGTAATTTCCCAACAAATGGAATATATTAAGAGACCTGAGTAGAAGAAATACAAGTGTACACAGTATGTAACTCAAATCTCATTACAACTGGGATTTGAAAAAAATAGCAACAAAACTTAGGATGAAAGAAATCTAATAAAAATATAGAAATACAGTAAATTTTCTTTCTTCCTCTGTATCTCACAATATTTATTTACCTCTGCTGTTATTTAAATATACATAGATATGTTCCATATATTTTCTACAGACAAGTCAGAATGGTATTTTAAGACAGTAGAGTGGTTTATATTTATGTAAATAAAACAAATTCAAAACTACCAGGAAAACCATAAGCAAAGAAGCCACTAATTTTCATATCAAGATAGTGGTCACTCCACCTAGTCAGGGGACACTCAGAGGCACTAACAAGTATACAAGGGTAATTTTCTATACCTGAGAAGAAGTGTGCCTTAAAGCCTTTTTTTGATACAGTATTGTCAGATCGAAACTCAATTCGCATGTTGTTGTACTGGGAGGTGATGACTTCAGGCACTTCTGTACCGCAGAATTTACCGTGTAGTTTAGAGTCAGAGGAAAGGCCACTGCGAATCTCCACATAGTCATATTTGCAAACCTGAGAAAAGAAAGAAAAAGACCACTGGCTAACCAAAATAAAATCATGAAGCTGTATACAAATGTCAAAATCCTGATTGGTATATGCTGCTAATAATAAATGAACAATATCCTTTTTCACTTTCTCCTGACTCTGAAAACTTTTGTAAATTCTTACAAACATTTGAGGATTTTAGGTAAGACTATTTTAAGGTCACTAACATATAGCTATATTATGAATTATGTTCAAAATTATATTTTTATAGATGCTGATCTGTGTTTAATATCTAAATTTCAAGATGCTTAGTAGCATTTCCATTTAATTTAAAAAGTAAACATCCCATTGACAGTAAACTAAAATGTAGAAACATTCATCCTAAAAATTATGCCTATCATCTACAAACCACATACCTCAAACCTCCAAACCTTCTACTGCTTGCATCTCAAAGTTTTTAATAATATATCAATTTTCACTTAGAAACTTACAAGGTAAGTTTTTATTATAATGTATTTGAGACATATTTATTTCTTTCCAAATGTATAAATCTCCACTATTAATACCATACAACTTTCTTTAACAGTAGCATAGCTACAATTTGGAAGCAGGATGCGTGCCATTTTCATTTAAAAGGTTAAAAATAAAGTAATATAATGTAATAAAAAAGCCTTATGCAAGGCCTACTACTCATGATAATACTTTCAATGCATAATCCCTTGGTCAACTTAAAGCCTTCCACCCAAAAACTTCTAAGCTTCTTAGGCTCAACTATCAATCATTTAATCAAAAATATCCCAGTTGTCTGCAATTAATAGCTTAAGAGAAAAGAGTGGCCAGGAGGATTCATACAGAGCTTATATTGTCCATTAAATCCAAGTTGTATTTGAAAACTTGCAATTTCTAGTCAAAAAAGAGGTGTCGGGAGCTGGAAGAGAACAATAAAAATGGATGTCTTGGCATTTGTTCTCCCTCTATGAAAAATTGTTATCATTTCCAATTGGTTTTAATATAATACATTGAAGATGTAGATTAATCTTTTATTGTTACCAGAAAAATTTTCATATGTTGCAGAATTGGAAAGTGATTAATTCAGTTGAAACTATTTCTGTACAATATAAAGAACAAAAAGATTCATAAAACTTGAGTTACTGCCACACGCTGATCTATATTACTTGGAAGATATATTCATATTAATGCATGTGATTTTCAAATATAGATCACTACATTTAAAAATGCCAGGAATTTCAGCAATATACAAGTTGTGATTTTTTTTATGGTTCCATAGCTTTAGACCAGAAATTAAATGTATTTTCAGATAGGTGTAACTTCCTCTATACTACACTGTATTGAAAAAAATGTACAAATTAAATTATAAAATGTGAATGTAAAATAAATAATAAAATTTTAATACTGTAAAAAACATATTAAACTTGGTCCTAAATGGAGCTCCTAGAAAAAAAAAGAGTACTTGATAAATGTATACATTTTATGTCTGCATTCAGACAACATGTTAGAATTTTCCAGATATTTTATGTTTCTTCTGATTTTCACAGGCACCCATCCTTAGTATTACTATTTGACAGTATAAAGTCAAGATTTAGTTGCACTCCAGAAAATCAAACTGAAGTTCTGAATGTTGAAATACATTTAGGATTTTTGTATCTGCTTATGTTACATGTCTTGCATGACCTTAGAAAAGTGATCTGACTTCATTACACTCCAGGTGTTTTCCTTGCAAATCTTGCTTAAGTACAAAGAAAGTTCAAGGAAAAAAAAATGCAATTTGTTCAAAGGATGATTAAATTTTAATTCTTTAGGATTTTTAAGTTATTACATCTTTTGAATAATAATGATTACAGGACATGAGTGTAACATATATATAATTGAAAGTTGGAATTTCATGGACTTTAGAGCACACTCCAAATAATTATGGGGGAAAAAAAATCTCACATTGGTGCCTCTGCAAATAATATTGAGGTATTTTGGAGAAGCCATGGCTGGTTTGGTTCTTAGTTATAAATTAAACTCCAGCTTTTGTCCCTTCAAATACCCCTGCCCAAAGGTGGACCATCCTTATACTGTTTCACACATTGCTACAAATTTATTTAGCCAGAAACAACATCCTGGGATTTGTCCTTAACGCCACGTGAAGAACACGCATATAAACTCCGTAATTACAGGACATTATGGTTGGAGTGTGACAAGGGAATTCAATTATATGACAGAGAAGTGCCTACAAAGCAGTACCAAGGCTGAAATGGATGTTGAAACCCATATTTTGCTGCTTTTCATCCAAAAACCACTGTGACCCCCATCACTTTGTTTAAAGCTGCAAGGAAATTCCTTTACCACATGAAGAACTCTGCCCTGTCCCTTCTCCTACCTGAGAAGATCCCCCATACATCTGAGAGCTGCACAGCTCAAAAACTTCTGCTGTTCTATTGTGCCTTATTTCTGGTACTGCTCATTTTAAAATATTCCCCCAGTGAGATGCATGTAAGTGATTTAAATGCTTCCTCACTCCATCACTAACCACAGCTTATGTGTATTCTTTGTAGTCAGTCTGTAAAGATGATTTGGTTTCTCCAGATTTTCTTCTCTTGAATTCTTTCCAATATGTTTCAGCCCCATTTGCTCTGTTTTACTTTGTTGATAAAAAAGTCAGCTGAGACTCAGCAGAGAACATTTTTTAAAATTTCTTGCAATACATATACATTTAGATGATATGTAAAAGAGAGCTATTCTTTCCATGTTTGTTTTGAAAGAATCCAGAAACAGTCCCAAAATGAAAACAAGGATATCTATGCTTATTGTCAGCATATGAAAGGTCAGCAAGGGTTTTATAATACGATATCTATTTTCCAGTGCTTGTGAAACTGTTTAGCATGTAACAGATTGTGCAGCTCTTTGTTCATGGTTACTTACTTCATTCCCTTCTAACTCAAAAAATTCAAACTTCATTGAAATTCGGTATTGTGTTGGGGCAACCACCTGCCACACACAGTTTTTGTTTGGAGGATACTCTTTGGGCCACCCTGGTGTGGTTATAGTCCCATTTAACTTCGTCAGGAGTCCTCCGCAAGCAGCTGTAAAATTAATAGAGAACATAATTTCTTAACTGAAACTGTGTTTTACTATAAACAGAATCACACTGAGAAGAATCAGTCCTCATTACTTATACTGCTGTAATGCCCAGACAGACTAATCAGAATCTTGCTTTATCTTGCCTGGTGCAAACAAAGAGAAAGAGACAGCCTCTATCTTGAACAGCTTGCAGGTTCGTGGGCAGAGATAAGTTTCAGACTACACAAGGCGTTATCATATTCATTCTTTTCCCTTCCCTCTGGGGACTCTGGTTATTCTCTCACAGCCTTTCCCATGCAAGTCCTCTGACCTCACCACCTTCCCCAAGACCTTGACCACCCCTCTTCTGACAGACAGACTGCTTAAGATGCGCTTCTCTCCCTAATTATTGATACAGAATCAGCCCTACCTGTCTCAGCTCATATGGCTGTATATGCCTCCCATAACCTACAAAATAGGGTCACTCCTTTGGAATAGCAGTCATGTACACTTCAGTCACAATTACTTTGCTGAAGAACGTATCTTCAGTTAATACAGAAAATGTTTATTCTTTCCAAATAAATGCGAAATAGTCACCTCCATAACACAGAAAAATACTGTACTGTGTTCATGAAGGCAGTTCACCTAGCAAAGGATAAACACATTAATCTTTTCCATCTGTGTAAAATTTTTGGTTTTTTAGAAAGAAAATAATGGGATTTACAGAGGCTCTCATTCACACTCTGCTACACTGATACCATTGCAGCATTGTGACAACACTGGAAATCATCCACAAATCTCTTTCCAAAGACCTGGTGGGGGAAACTCTACTCAATTTCTTTCTGCTAACACAGAATGCTTTAAAAACTGGCTATTCCAACCTAACTGATTATCTTCACACTGTGCATCTACTCCATCTAACACAGCTGGGGTAACTCTTTTGTTTACTGTGTCAAGGCTCATTTTGTCAGCTCAGACACACACCAGTGTTCCTCCTGGTCCCTAGTTTTCCACACAGCACACTTGGTATACTTGCAATCTGATAGGAATGGGTGAACTAAGACTCTGAGTCACACCTCAGTGTATAAAAAAAAGACCAGACTTAAGTTTAGAGACTGCACTCAGATGACATAAACTATCCCCTCAAATGATCCAGTCTGAGTCAGGACAAATACTGCCAGATTTAAGTCTCTACTGTTGGACATTGTTCTATTGATCCTTGAGGCAACAGTGGGAAAAGTAGAAACAGTGAAAAAAAACCAACTTAATGGTTTCTGATATGCTTCCATTGATGGAGATTCAGATTAGAAGACTATGATGCAAATTTCTGTGCATGTCAACCCTGCAGTGAAGCATAGGGCACATTTTCTTATTGAAGGACTTCTACTCTGGCATCGTGTGTGAATTAATACAGTTAATTCTCTCCTCAAAGGCCCAAACTATAACTAGGATGTCATGCTCACTCTGACTACATAGTAATTTTAATTCAGCAGTCCCAGGTACTGTCTACATACAGTGAGTGCCACCTCCCATGGAACAAACACATATACACTTTTAGGCATAGCTCAGGGCTTTTGCTCTGCACTGCACTGTAGTGCTTGGAGTGACTCCTTTTGCCAGAGTCGCTTTACTGTTTGGATGCCAGGGAGATATTTATTTTCTATTTTTCAGAGGCAGTGGGAAGAGTATTCCAAAAGACTGGTAATCTTCTTCAATATTCTGACTCAAGTCAGCAGGCAGACTAAATTGAATTTCTTACATTAATTTGGGCTGATGATCAAAGACCAAAGATCAAACTTCTCTTCATGGCCCACCTCCCTTAGATTAAACTTATTTTCTTATTGTCTGTCTAATATGCAGACATCCAAATAAATCATTTTTTCCAATGTTCTCATTACTAAAGGTGGGGAAGGGAGGAGAAACAACCAAAAAACCCCAACCAGCTTGATGACAGCCACAATCTAACATGCCTTTCATCCAGGACTATAACCACCTCACACAAACATACAACAAACAAACAAAACCAACCCCACAGATCCAAAAGCAAAATAACAAGAAAGAATTGCAATGAAACTAGGTAAAACTACCCCAAATTGTGACAAATAAAGAACTAAAGCCACGAAAATGGAAAAAAGAGAGACCAGTAAATTGTATTAGAAGAAAACCATGACTTCAAGTACTCAATTTTCAAAATCCATTCACTAGTCAAAGAGAAGAGCTAAGAATAAATTTGTGCTATCCCTTAATTTATTGGTGTCTATGAGTAAAAATCAAAGAATAATGAGTGCATAATGATCAAGAGCTTGTGTTTCTTTCCTTTGATATGAAATATGCACAGAATGCAAAAGCTTATCTCAGTTCAATCCTATGTTTATACAGACTTCGATTTATCTTTTTTTTTTTCTCCAAACTATTATTTGAACATGCTTTGCTCATGCAGAAAAGTAGAATTTGTTTCCAGCAAGGGAAGTCCACAATGTGACTAGAAATGAGGAGGATTACTCTGAGCTTTGAGCTAAAAATAAAGGATCTTGCTCTTCCAGACCTGCCAGCTTCCCAGGTACATCCCAGTCAGAGGTGGTCAGAGGGATTGTTAAATACTCTGAGAAAGTGGCACATACTCTGCTGATAATTATCCCCATATGCATGGTGAGAGATTTTGCTTTAGTGAGTATGAATAGTGTACTAAGTGGTACAAAGTCCTACTTTGCACTGTTCTTGATCAACTAACAGCAAAATCTGGAAAACTAAACTGCTGACAAACATCGGATGAACATGATGCTGGTACCACTAAATAAAAGGAGCACAGGTTTTCTGTGCTGGGTTCCACAGATCTCATGCTGCTACGACAGAGCATAAGAAACATGTAGAATTTCATTCAAGCAATGGCACTCTTGAGAGCTTTAAGAGCCCATAAGACAGCAACACACTGTACCTTCACAACTCCTTTTGTCAGGACCAAGTTCATAGCCAGGATCACAGGCGCACTGGTAACTGCCCAGGGTATTTACACAGCGCTGTTCACAGCCACCATTGTCAGGTTTGGCACACTCATCTTCCTCTACCAAGACAGGGAAGAAAGCAAAAATGTTTTAAATAATTACCTTCCTCAGCTGTAACTGTTGGATCAATATCAACCCAGAAAGCTATATGCATGCCATTATAACATGCACTACATAACACACTGTGGTTGCTGACTAGAGGATTTTCAAATGCTAAGAACACCTGTAAAGGAAAAAATAAAATTTGTCCTTTGTGGGGTTTGGGTGTCTGGGTTTCTTTTTCGTTTGCTTTTTTTTTTAAACAATATCTACTGACAGCTGCAGAACTAATTTATAAGCACTTTATGTGCAGGATACAGTAATTCAGGCAGCTATAATCTACAGGTTGTACAAAGTATTGAAGGAAAGACTGAAAATCCACAGTAGGGTCATTTGAAGGGCATTTTATCTCCCACAGAATCAATCTGTGCATTATCCTGAATTCATACTCAAAAACAGATTAACAGAATCCTCAAATCCCAGGTTTTTACTCTACTGATATTAAAAGGAACAAGATGAATCAGGGCTGGGGGAGGGAAAGGAATTGTGTATTCTCTCTACTAGCTCTGAAATATACCCATGAGATTCATTGTTAATATTCCTCCGATGTTGGAATATTATTTCCTTACACCAGGACAACAATTTCTCAGGAAAAACTCAGAGCTCCCACACTCATGCCTATAGCCTTCAAAATTATAATTGCCTACAATGAAAACTGTCAGTTAGGATTAGAAAAGCCATGATTTGTGTCTTTTCAAAAGAGCAAAAAGGTTCTCCTGGTGGCATGACCTGTATTTTGCGTGTCACCATGGCCACACCACTGCCAGTCGCTTTAACTGTGCCATGGGTAGCACAGGGCACAAATTAGACGTTGTCCATGCATCAAATGCATCGGGCACAGCTGCAGTTCTATGACACCCTCCTCTCCCCAAAAAACACCCAAAATTGAAGGAAGACTATGACGTCATTGCTCACTATGATTTCTCATCTGTTTTTTAGGGGTTTTTTCTTGCTTATGGAAAGTAACAAATTGATAAAACAGACTAATTCAGAAAATGGATTAGAAAAAAACCCCACAAGATTTAGACAAAGAAAAGAATAAAACTTTAACAGGAAAAAAGCCATTTGCAATTGTACTCTTTAACTTTATGTTGATAATACAGTGTAAAAAAAAAGGCACCTTTTTACAAGATTAGATGTATTTCAAAACTAAGCTGATTAATTGTACCTGAAGATAGTAGAAAGATCTTTTATTATTTGCTTGCATTTTATAGGAGATTCAAAAACTTCTATTGTTTTGTTTGGAATAAATTGTATGCCTATGGAAAAATATGCTAGACATGGTACAGTCTATTAGTAAAAAAGTTGAGAAATATTTTTAACGTCCTTTCATAATTTTTCTAGTACAAGAAGAAATGGTAAGCTGTTCACAGGTCCCAAAATATGTTTTAACACTTACCTTTAAAAAAGTTAGCTGCAAACCCTGCTTTGTTGACAGTTCCATCAGAAACAAACTTCATCCACAGGGTATTAGAGGTAGATCTAATGTCTTCTGGCTTGTCATAGCCACAAAAATGACCAATTAAAGGACTGTTCTCATTTGTTCCATCTCTAATTTCCAAGTAGTCATATGCACAATTGTCATGTCTTTCAATCTGTAAAACATAATTTTCAAAGTTACCTATCTCAACTTGACCATAAATATTAAATACCAGACAGGTAATAAACCGAACTGAAATTTTTCAAAGTTAAGGTTAGGGTCTCTGTTTAGGATTCAAACAGCAGGGAGATGAACAAGCATCATTGAATTCATTTTAACTATACCTTTGTCTACAAGAAAATGTTATTTAAATGTTACAAAGGACACATCAGTCTAACTGGGAAAAAAGTAACTAAAAAAGACATGCTCACCTCTAAGCTTCCTACTGTTCTGTCAAACTTCTACTCTGAGCTCAAGTAAAGCCATCTTTTCTCATGTGCACTCAACTAAAGAAGAATAATGGTTCAGCAACTAAACAGGTCAGAAATAGTCATTGTTTTAGCAATATTTAAAAGCTCAATTTTGATCAATATGATAAGATTTTCAGACTCTTCCTTTATTCTCCACACAATGCAAAATCTTGCATTTGTCATTATTCACTGATGTTGCAGGATAAAGGTAAAAACTGCAGTGCATAAAGAGTTTGAGGCATCTGAAGAATTAAATCCAAACACAGGTCTAAAATTATCAACTCTAAAGTAGTCAACAGAACAGAGGACAAAAAGAAAGTAATCATTTTTCTGTGGCTGAAGGGTCTAGTTTCTGTTGCACAAGTCCTGATTTCAGGCATCATCTTTTGATTTTCTGGGTCAATGAATGAATCTCTGCTGTACTAATGGAGAAACCTACTGAAACCAGAAGTACTGAATATTTCTCTTTTCACTTAAATTGTCTGCTGGATGCCATTCAAATACAGACTAATATATGCAGACATGTGTGCATGTCTACTTGAGTAGCAAGCCTTGTGCTCTTTACATAATAGTATTTGCAGTGTCAGTTAGAGTGGGAATTGCACCAGAGAGGAAAGAAGTAGCAGCCCAAATATGACCCTGTCCAGAAGCTAAATAATTTACGATTCTTGTCTTTATTGAGAGAGTATCTTTCCCAACAGAACTAAAAACCCTCTTGAGCTGGGTCATTTTACTGCTGGAATACTTCATGTCACTCAATCTTAGTTATAAAAGAATTAACTAGATCCAAGCATTCAAAAATTATTCTGCTAAGAACACTCTTGTTGAATGAACTGGCTGAATCAGGAGAGGCAGGTTTAGGGATGGGGAGGATGGGGAGGGTTACAGGATCACTGTCAGGTAGAAGGGGTTGAAAAAGCCTCAAATTTAATTCAGCACATCCAAATTCTGCTATAACCATAAAGAAGTCAAAACCAAACCAAGCCCAGAGAAAAAAAAACATTTTATCTCCAGACAGAGCCTTTCCTGCACCTAAGCTTCACAGTAAGTAGGAGCATCTGATGCTATTCTGCTTTAATTGTGCATCATGGCCAACACTAAGCTCAGTAACCACCACAGACTAAGGAGCTTTCATTTAACACATTAGGATTTCTCATGTAAGAGGGCAAACTGGGGGAAGGAACTATTTTATTTTATTTCATTTTAATGGTGTCAAAATATGGTACTTACACACAAAATTTCTCTGTCTTCTTTCCAACTTTCCAATTCTTCAAGCATTTACATGCATAATTTTCTCCCACTCACTTCTCTGTCACAAACCATATTGCCATTTACTGTAATTGCCTAGATGTTTGTTCAGGAATTGCTTTGGGACAGAGTTTGGGAATGAGTGAGAAAAGTCTGGAAGATTTGGGATGCAAACACCTAATGCTGATTTCAGTGGCAATTGTATGTTTGCAACTAAAGCGGTCAAGAATGTGTCTACCTTAGCACTGGTAAGTTTTTGACAACACCAATTCCAAATTTCATTAATCTAAATAATAAACACGTGACATCATATTCCAATTTGAAACAAAGTCTGTCTTGTTACCTTAATAAAAATCAACAAAGAAGTGAACTGGTCCAAAGCCCACTCATATCAATGAAGGAACTGTGCATTTTCGCCACACGTCTGTGGTCATTTTACTACTCAAGACTTTTAACTAACATCAGTTTTTTCCATGTTTCCGTGTTTTATAGGCAATATGGAAATGATGATTATTCTCCAGCCCAGTGTGGCTCTGCGTTATATGTGCCAAATTTCCACTGAGGTGAATTAGTAATTTCTTTTGTGAGGATGACTTTATTTTGGACAGAAGAGAACAGCTAAAAATAGATTTTGTATAGGAGTAAATTTCTAATCTTCCTAAGATTATAAAAATCAATCAAATTGCAAAGTACTATTGATTTAAAAAAAAAAAAACAATTTGAAAGGTGGCCATTCTACCATATTCATTTAATTTTAGTTTACTACTAGTGTTAGTGATGCCATTATTATTATTATTATTATCAATATTATTATATTAAGTGATTAAAGTGTCACATCCACATGTAGCTTAACAGATAAGCATTGCGGTTTTGAGAAATGATAACTGGTGTTAAGGTACTTCACAACCAATAGTAAAAATAATATAAAAAATAATATAAAATGTGCTTTTTTTATCTGTACCTCAAGTTTTAAGATTATGTGGTACTGTCATCTGGGAACACTATCATACAAAGGTCTGTTACACTTGCAGTAGTCTCTTATTTCTCCTACTTCCTCCTATATTTTCTATCTATCTGTCTATCTATCTACCTATCTATCTATCTGTCTGTCTGTCTGTCTGCCTTATTCTTCCTCCTTCCTATTTGTTCCTTGAGGAAAATCTCCTCCAGTTAATGAAAGAATTACAAGTGAGTTTGGTTGTAACTGGACTGATCCCATAAATCTTGTTTACTGGAGCACTAAAATTTCACAAGATTGATATTACATGTTGATGAGAAGAAATATGTGAAATGTTAGCAAACTAAGAAAAAAAAACTAAAAAGCTTTTACGGAAAAATGCATTTCCTGTAGGATAATGAAAGATACCCTTGGCTCCTGAAGACCTTGGAGGAAACCCTGAATTTGAATAGCATCAGAGAATTAAAATGAGAAAAGGCCAGGAAAATTATTAAGACAGGCACATAAGTGAAAGAAAACACTATGTAATCTCCCAGAGAAATGGCAAGCCAGAGACATCCTCAACATCCATTCTCAAAAAATACCCCCTTTTGCATAGTTTCAGGTCTAGAAAAGCAACAACAAAACCAAATTCCCCACAAAAACAAACAAACACTCCAGAGTACCTTTGTCTTATAGCATTCCTTCAACAGAAAAAAAAATGAAGAAAAAAATTTTAAAAAAGAAAAGAAACTAAAATAAAAAACAAATAAAACTAAAACCAAACAAACAAAAAACAAAGAGAAAAGAATATGATGAGCAAATCTGGGAGCAATCCTATGTCAGTAAAAAATTTCAAATTACTTTTCGTCATTATTAATTTATTTGTTCATAATGTCAAATTGCATTACAAGTAAACATATCTGCCTCAGGTTGTAGACTTCAGTCATCAAAAATGGCATATATGCCTAGTGAAATCAGAAGATCAGATAAATTTTATTCCCTGATATATATAAAAATAATTTAAATGAACACTATCTGCACAGAGTTTAGCAAGGTCACTCAAATGAGGAAGATTAATATGAATCTGCTCTACAAACTCTCTGGATTGCCTTAGCTGGTGAGACTGCACGTCAAATAAAGTTCTTAACTAATAAACTAAAAAAAAAAACCTGCTAATTTTCAAACAATATTATAAGGGTGACTGTAACAATAAAAAAGACACAGTTACCACTACCAACATCTCTACTGTCACACAGACAGTGGAAATCATAGCAGCCAACTAAGAAAGTATAATCCTGCACTCAGTGGAAAACGTGTTGCCCACAGCAGGCAAAACAAGATGACTCATTGATACAGTTTGAAATTCTCAGCTTCCCTAGTGCTTTCATGAGTGAAGGCTATTTATACAGTTATTTTTTTCTAGTATTACACAGGGATAATGAGAATTCCTCTTACTTAACTGTACCTTTCAAAGGACAGAGAAGCAATTTTCTCACAAACACACTGCAATAACTCTTTGGCCTGACATTTACTTTTTTTGATCTCAGCTGGCACAAAGAACTGTGATTTTTAAACAACTTTTTGTTTTACTGGGCAGTGCACCAAGGGTTCAGTCCAGCAATGGACTTGGTATCAAAACCCAAAGCACCTACATTCAAGCTTTTGGAGCTGAAAAGGAAATCAGACCCAATGGTGAATGTCCAGGCAAGGCACTCCAGAGCAGCTTCCAAAGCAACTCTCATTCTCAGCAGGGAGCTCAGTGGATGAGCCAGTAAGATATGCTGCAAAGACAGATAAAACAGTCTTATGCCTTCCTGGGGCACCTCATTTGGTGCTCAAGGGTATCTTGCCACTCTGGACCTACAGCTCAGATTCACCCTGGAAAAGTATTTCAAGTCCCTACGGTTGGAAATTTTTCTTTATTTCCTTTCAAAACACATGCAGCAGAAGCAGCAACTTGAGACTACTCCCTAACTATTTCTGCTCAATTTCCTCTTTCTTCTTATGAAGTGTCAGCCCATATGTTTCACCTCTAGAGAGTGCCATAATACTAAACAGTCTAGGGGAAAAACCGGGCACTTCTTCCTACAGCCTTAGCCACTTGTCTACTAAATTGTTCTGTTGTTTGCTGGTCCTTTGCTTCTAGTTATTTCCTATATGGTGAGGCATAAGCATGCCATCTTTACACTTGTAAATAGCCCATAACTTGGTGATTAGAAAACAGACCTGAAATCTGAGGAGAGATGTAAGTTTGATTCTTCCAGAAGCGATATTGAACTGAGGTCAGTTCAAGTGATAACGTGTATGCAGACCATTGCTGAGCAACTGCATGCAGATCAAATATTGCAGAAAGTCTCTTTTGAAGAGGCATAGTGCCATTTCCCTTGTGATCACATTAAAAAATACTGACCACCAATGGCAGACTAGAAAAGCTGCATATCTAGTCAGTACATTATCTAAAAGGTACTCAAAGCCTTGTTCATTTTCAACAGTGCTTAAATAAAGACACTGACATACTATGTTAAGTAATCTTGAGCCAGGTCATGCAGACCCTGCAGGGTATTTGGAAAACTCTTTGAGAAGGGGAAGCTGATCTTGTCAGCACTAGAACGGACATTAATTTAGGATAAAAAAAAATAAAGGGAACATTAAGTAGAATCTGTGAAATTATTAAAATTTCTATACTTTACATTCCTAATTGCTGATGAAGTCCAAAACCCTTATTCTCTCACACTCAGATCTTTCTGTGAGTCATACCAAAAATGTGACATAATCCTGAAGTCTGTCTGTGAGATTAAAATGTCAGGTTGGACATTATAGCTGTGTTTACTATACCTGTATTTATATTTATGTACAATATAAAGTCAAAAATTTTAGATTTTTAGAAAGTGTTCTTCATGCCATTACTGCTGAAGTATATTCAAATGAAACAAATTAACTCAAAGTACACTACTAAATTTATCAACAATCTTCAAGCCACAGCATTGTGTAGGAATAAAACAAACATACGAAATACTACTTTCTCTTTTGTAAATAATAGTTAACCATTGTTTAGCAATGTTATACACAGAGTGACTGATGTACACTAAAGACATACACGTATGACTCACCACATCTTTTTTCTTCCCTCACTAAGCATAGGTTTGTGATCTGAATATAAGTAGTTTTAGGTATTTTTCTACTCAAAACTCTCCAGACACACATTTCTTTTTAACAATAAGATTTACCAACATTTAAAAATCAGGATTATTTAACAAAATATTAAAGTAGCCTTGCTCAGCTGGATCATGTATTTGGTAAACTGCGACTATTTTTAATAATTTAAACATTCTAATTCCAATATTATAGAAAACATAGAAAACCTTTAATCTTGAAAATTTCCGCAGAAGGGAAGGTTTCATGGATTTTGGAGTAATTTTTCACAGAGAATTCTTAAATTCATTCACAGGTTTAATAACTATGCCCTTAAATTTCACTGTCACTCATCCACTAGATGCTTTTCTGAGATTAGTTAAAAGGCTTTACCTCAAATGCTTGAAAGGTTAATCCTACATTGTAGTTTTCTGACACTGTTATTTTCCACACACATTCCTTCATTGGTCTGTAGTCATCAGGATAATTGGGAGACTGGATCTGGCCTTCATTTTTGTGGATTTCACCTCCACAAATAGCTGATAAAAGCATAACATTTTTACTGTCAATAATGACATTTTCTGTAATTTCCCCATGCTCAAACTAACATTACATGCTCCCATTTTTAAAACTAATAATAAGACTATTCTGGAAAATACTTAAATCTATCAAGGATAAATTATTGAAAACACAATCCATTTAAACCATTATATGTATTTCAGCAAATATAATTTAGCACTTCTAATAGCTCTAAAAATGTCTACAGTGTTGAGGCAGATTTTGAAGTCATGGATAATCTGAATCTATGCATTTTAGCAAATATATTTAAAAGGTCAAAATAATTAATTTTTTGTTAAACTTTGAAATATACTTAATAAACCTTCTTCATTAATATTTACTAACCTTTAGAGACAAATGAAAGCAAAATCTCATATTTTATAATGATATATGCATATTAACCTACAGTTTATCACTTCAAACTTGCACTAAATTTGAATAAACAGCAAATATACCTGAAAAATATTTTCACAAGAAATACAGCCTCTATTTTAAACAGGTGAATGTTGACTTGCTAATATACTCAGTGTGTGCTATTCCCAGAGCATATGGACAATATCAGATAGATTTTTCCACAGAATACAGAAGTTTCCGAAGAAATAGAAAGTACTCACAAAAATTTTTCCAAGCACAAGAACATGCACATTTAGTTAATTAAAGACTGGTAAAAAATGTTTATGATTACTATCAGTGGTTTCCCTGAAAAAGGGCTCAGCTGAAATCCAATCACAGGAGACTCAAAATGCCCTGTCTAGTAAGTTAGCACCTACTGTGTCTCAGTGACAAAACACTAATTTCATGTTAGTTTTGGCAGGGGGTATTAATATCTAAAGGTATAGTTAATATTTTTCTTCCATAATCAATTCATTTTTAACACTGTAAGAGGTTTACCTTCATAAATTGCTGCAAAACCTTTCCCAACCCAGTTGCTGCTGCTGCGGAACTCGATCCACATCCTGCTGTCAGAGGATGCGAGGACTTCTGGCAGTTTGTCACCACAAAACCTGCCTAAAAACATGCAACCAGTAACTGCACTTTCTGCCGCCTCTGAAGCCAGATGCTGCAAACATTTATACAAGTGTTTAACATTATAAGCAGAAGTAGCAGAACCAACTCAGTGGAACTATTCATATGCTTATGGGTAAGCACATGTGTTTCTTCAGATCACGACCTAATGCACAAAGATTTTATTATAAAGCTTTCAGAACTTTATTGCACTCAGCCTCACAAGTCTAAGTATAAAACCTTAGGGGAATTAAGGAAAAAAGTTATTGTTAGAGACTGTTTCTATACATACAAACACATGCATTTTGGAAGGGAAAATTGAGTACTAATCTTAAGAAAGGAAAACAATGTAGGTGACAGTAACACAACTCATTGTTTCTAAGGACCAAAGAGCTTTAAAAACTGAAATCTACATGCCCTATTCTACATTATCCTCTTAAATTCTGCCCAGGTAGGTAAAATTTCTGTTTTTCTAGGTGATAGGGAACAGGAAAAAAGGATAATTGCTGTCTGGTCTTAATTGTTTCTTCTTTCTTTTCTATTCAAGGCCAAGAAATAAAAATTCCTGCTAGAAAGCTGTCCTCTGTATCTGGGCACTAGCGTTATGGGGGCAGAAATCTCCTCACCAACCTTCTGAATTAAAATAGGATGACTACAGCTTTTACATATCAATTGCAACTCAATTCATTATTGCTTTGCATATAAAGCAATAATTTTGTCTTTTCTCTGTAAGAGCAGGGAAGGACACACAATCTTCTACTCATAATCTTAAAGGTACAGGCACAGAGCTCATAAGTACAACTCTACAGCATGTGATGATGGGCTAATCACATGACCTATGTGAACAAATTCTCCATTTCTGTGAACAAAATTATATCAGCTTCATATTTCAATAATAAGCAAACCAAAAAATTTGTAGTTTGCATCTTTGTAGTTTGCACATTTTGTGGTTCTCATATTTTGTAGTTTGCATCTTTCCACACACGCAGCTGAATAATGGTTAGCTGCAGTAGAAGGAAGATTTGAGGCTTGAAGTCAAATAAATTAGTTATTTTAGGCCATTTAGAGGTTTTTTCCCCATCCCCAAGTTTTAGATACCTTATAGACACCTAAAACCCAAGAGTTTTGTTGTGGGTTCAACAGCAAGTCCACCGAGCCCAATGAGTGTGGTACAGTGGACAGTGCAGCATTTAACAGTTGCATACCAAGCAGAGGGGATTTTCTCCAGTAGCCATCTCTTACTTCAATATAGTCGTACCAACAGAGACTGCTCTTGTAAAGGTCCATGGTGGTAAAGTTTAAAACGATCTGCAATCAGAAGAGAAGGCCCAAATAAATCAAATGTGGTTAATATGAGAAAAAAAATCAGAACATTGTGCAGAACTGAAGCCAGAGTGGTCACCTGTAATGGGATTCCAACTATTCAGACATTTCATTAACCTCTCCCCAATTATTTCTTTGAGTAAGGAAATGTTGTTTGGGAACATGAAAAACATCTTTTATTTGAACTTATATATTTGAGCAGACTTGAGACAAACTACTCATATTTAATTGCTCACAGAGAGTGAGAAATAAAAATTTCAGAATGCCAATAAGGTAAAATAATTCGCTAATATAATTTTAAGTATGTTACTTGATAATTCTACTGCCAATTCCTCTTCCATTACATTCTGACTATAAGCAGCACTGCCAGTTCCAAAAAAATATATTTTTTAATTCCTTGTTTTATTTTGGTTTGTGCTTCCTTCTACTACTGCTTTGACAAGATATTTTACTTTCAGACATGTAAATGTTGGGCAGTAATTGTGGACAGTAATTCTGAAAGCAAGATCACTAATAACAAGTGGTATATGGTCCCTTAATGATATTTAAGGAAACTATAATAAAGCTTTTTATACAGAAATCTGAGTTCTGTGCATTTCTGGAACTTTTGAACTTGGACTCCAAGTTTTATTGAGATCATCTGTAAATAGGCATATATTCAATACTTACTATGAGGACTATGCTTATATTAAAGTATATTATCTCTGCTTTAGAAATACTAATCTTAAACTGCCATAGACTTACACTTTTGACACAGGAATAGGATTTGTCCTGATCACATGCTGACACAATAACTACAGCACAAACCCTGAATCACAAGGATAGTCTTAGCATCATGTCCTGCAATTACAGGGATAAATCCAAACAACCAGATTAAAAGTTACTCATATTTTGCATTATAAAATAATTTCCAATTGACTCCACCTTTTTATTGAATTTAGGTGTATTTGGAAAAAGAAGTAATCCTCTTCAAAATCAGTTCCTCAGTGTACATAAATAAATATTTAAAACTAACTGTAATTCTTCTCTATTCACATTTGAGCATAGAATATGTATTATTTTAGCTTTGATCTTAGGAACTCACGATTGAAACCTGTCCTTAAAAAACAAACATGAGTTGCTGCACAGTAGCAAATAGTTCACACTGCAAAAATATATCCATCTCCATGGCAGCTTATAAAGCAGCTGTGAAAGTCAGTCAAAAGGAGAGCAATTTTCCCTTAGTCCAGCTGCAAGGAAAAAATATAACACCATAACTGGAACAATAAACTTAGACAGTCAGACAAAATGGTTTAGTTCCATCTCAAACTTCTAGGTTACATGCACCCTTTCACGGACACCTAACCCATGGAACATTTTGCCCTTACTATTCAGGTTGTCCTTCAGGAAGATGTACTGAAGACAAAAATGCACAAATATTACCACACTTTCAAAACCAACTACTTACCATGAGAAATATGAACATCTGGCTAAAAGTACTAACATTTATATGCTTTACTCTGCTTTGGTTTTTTATTACATTTCCAAGTGCTATTTGAATCTACTTCAGAGAATGGCAGAGGGATCAGTCTCTCAGTCTCAGCAATTCTCTGTCCTTGACAGAATATTTCTCCTTCAACTTTTCCTCTAAATAAAGAGGCCATACCAACTACAAGACTTCCGTTCTCCTCAAATCAGCCACTTTGCGGTTCAGATTCCTTCTAACTCCTTTTTCTTCTTCAAACCATGAGTAGGTATGTCTGTTTGTATCTAGCCATACTGCTTGAAAAGGCTGCTGCCCTCATCAGTCCTATCCTTTTACCCCCACCAACTTCAGCCCATCTGTGCAGTCAGAGGGGGTCACAAGTGGGGGCCCTTTTTCTTTGCCCAGATGAGATGCAGACAGCTGCTCAAGCTAACCCAGCTGGTTGCGTTGGAAGCAAGCTACAGAAACCACAACCTATACCTCCTTTGTTGTTTCAGCTCTTTAGAACCCAGAGGTCTCTCACCAGTCTAGCCACAAGTTTTCCATTTTCCATGACACAGCAAAAACATCAGATCTCTCTGTTCTTTGTTTGGAAATTTTTTCCAAACCTTAGTTTACAGGATAGAGTTGGGAAATGGATGGTTTCACTTAGGTGTGATTATGTCAATGTCTCAAAGTGCTGCTATCTAAATGAAAACAGTTAAAATTTAATGAACCTCCTCAATGGCCCCTGCTTTTGAAACTACGTGAAATAACCTTCACAGCCTTTTCTCACTCTGACATACCAAGGTATTTGATGATACAGCAATTTCTTAACACTGACCAGAATTCACTGGCTGTACATAGGCAGAACCCCGAATTTGTCACAGCATGATTTCTGGTTGTGAACCAAACAAGTTTAAATATATTTAAGATTCTGATTTGCTATTCTGTGAAGTGTTAAATAGAGCTACAGAAAAGGCAGAGCTTGTTCAAGGGAACAGGATGGCTGAGAGGCTTCCCAGGGAAAACAATCAATGGGTATTTGTCAGCACAACTAAAGAATTATTGATTACACAGCAGATTTGATTGTGCTACTGCAGCTTCCAAGAGAATATACCATACCTCTTTCTGCCTGAGATAAGAAAACACAAAATATACAACAAATACCAGGTAGCACTAACCAAGGTTTCTGGAGGTGACATTTTTTCCCCATATAAATCAAGGATTTTTCTGTCCTATTTTACCTTTCATGAAAAACATTAAGGAAAATTGAAAAGTAGCATAACCTAGGCAGACACCAATAAAACACTGCAACACTCCCTATGCCAATAAAATTTCTACACACAAGAAGGTGGGATTCACCCTGGCCTAGGGCACACAGCATTAATAACACCATCGTCCCTCTGAGATTTTTCTGTGTATAGATACACTGTGTACAGCTGTTTACCATGTAGTCTTAAGGCTAGAAAGTAAAAGGTGAATGGACTGTCTTTTTCTACTAAAAGGAATGCACACGTTTAGTTTGGGCTGGCAATTTATTATGCCTTATGCATAAAAGGAATTCTGCAGCTAGTGCATGCCACTGCAGTCCCATCCTCCATTAAATTTCTGACCATCAAAGATCAAGAGAGTCTTTACTTGCAGAAAGAAACATGGCAGAAGTCCTGCAAACTATGCTTACACAGCAGAATGCTAAATCTCAATAAATAAATAGGCAAGAGCTAGGCAATGCCTTTTCAGTTTATTTTTAGGTGACTAAAGTGCTCACTGACCTTTCACAACATGACATGGTACACTTATACATACTCTAACCTCCACACAACATTCCTGAGATTTATATGGGTCAAGGCAGCAAAGGACCAAAAATTTAAATATATTTGCATTTCCCCTTCATTACATGAATGTGTTACCACCATTTACCAACAAAAATTGGGATCAAGTATAATGCATCTCCAAGGTACCATGATATCTGCATTAGCTAAGATTTAGACCTCATGGCTGAAAATAGGGTTCTTTATCTCAAGACAGCCAACATCCTATGGGATTAGCATGAACAAAACAGACATTTTAACACTAGCACAAATATAATTTACTTTGTTCTTGCTGAACTATATGGAGACTGGAGAGATGGAAGTCATAACAGTGCCCTACTTGTCATGTCAAATTTCAACTAGAAAATTCTGGTTAGTCTTTTCCCCATTTGGGGCAGCAGGTAAGATAGGAAAGGAGCCAGTCCTCTTACACTGCTGACTTCAAAACAGGGGCTTACCCTGTTCCCTTAAGCTTTTGTACAGTAATACAAACTCAAAATATAGTGGTATTACAAAAGTACTGAAATTACACTGGTGTCCACAGATAGGCTTACATAAAGTTGGAGTATGCTATGAGTACTTAAATGTGAACATTAACTTAAACATTCGTATTTTTTTTCAGCAAATAATTGCTGATGAACACTGATTTTTTAATTTTTTTTTAATTGAGGGATGGAAAAAAAAAACTAAGCCATTTTGGTTCTTATCGCAGCAATGTCTAAAAAGCAACACAAACACTGGGGACATAAATTTAATATCTAGCCTAATTTTCATCCTATGCACAAACTTTATTTTATTCATCTATTTTCATTTGATTTTCCCTGACAACCTGCAGAGCCACTCTTGTCCTCCCAGCAGAGAGTGTTTAGTTTTCCTCCTGTCTCTGGCTCTTGCCCAGAGAAGAGCAAACACTCTCAAATTACTTTGCTTTCAACCCCCACAGTAGCAAATGCCCTTAGAGCTCCTCAGGATCGGTTAGAACACCAACAGTATATATTCTTGGTGTCTACCAGGGCCCTTACCTGAAAGAAATATGGAACAAAGTAATACAATCAGGAGAAAACTATGTCAAATACATTTATAATGGGAGACCACTGACAAAATGAAATATCAGGAGACAAGTGCTGGGTCTTCCTCTTTGGACTTGCCAGTATTGACTTTCATGTCACATTCTATATTTCAGTCTTTAGATTCTATATTTTAGTGTTTAGTATTTGACTGCTTAATGTCAGCCACTGCTTCTTGTAAGGAAACTTACATCCTTTTTCCTGTATATTTTGTCTCAGCTGAAACTTTTCATCACTCCCTCTACCTGTATTTATTTTGAAGCAGCTGATATTTGAGCCAATAACTTAAAATAAGATTTAGCTAGCACATTTTGAAAGTGTATACAAGAAGGATAAGTTTTGCTTTCACTAGGATGGCACACTTCTCTCCCCAAACTGCTCTCACCAAGTCAATTTTTTCCCACCCACTGTTTTCCATAAGACCAAACCCCAGAAAGTAAAACTATATCAGGGAATACCTACAATGACACTTTCTTTACTCATGTTATTACAGTTTCATTTTAGAAACATCTTATTTAACACACTAGGAACTTCCTTAGTTACAGCCCAGCTATCAGCCCCTACAGTTCAGTCACCTTGCCCAAGCCCATGCTGAAAAATGGACCATTCAGGAGCCTGAACCACCTCTTCCACTTTTATACTGAACCAAACAGAACAGGGAGTTTTAAAGGGTGTTCATGATGCAAACATATAGCAGATTGAAATCATGCTTTCACTTCACAAGGACACCTACCAAATAGATGACATGGTTCTACTGCCACAGATCAAAGTCAGCACAATGGCACACAGTCCATGGTACCATTTTTTATGACATACCATTATTTTCAATTATTAAGCAACCTTTAAACTTAAACAAAAAGCTAAATAATCACAACATCTTACTCTGAAAATAGTATCTGTGTTTAGCTAGAGAAACATTAAAATACCTTCTCTCCTGGGGTCACAGAGATTCTCCATATGCAGTGTGTGTAGGAAGGATAACCATTTGGAAATCCAGGAGAAGAAAAGTTGCCTGTAGATTCCTGCAGTGTTTCTCCACAGGCTGAAAGAAACAAATCACAGTAAATATATAAAATTTAATGTGCCTAACGGAAAAAAATGCATCTTTTCAGTATATACTTGGAATACATTTAACTCAGTGCAGACCCAGAATGGAAAATAAAGTAGTTAGTTTACAATTTATTCAAAGCCATGATTTTAAGCCAGTCTGACATGAATTCCATTTTATGCAGGATGTTTTTATTCCATGAACTATTTCACTTGTGTGTTGTCTGCTGACATAACCAAAATTATGGCAGTCTTAAAAATATCATTGCTGTCAATCAACTGCAACATTATACATAGACCTACTTTGGTAATAAGAAAAAATAAGTTAGACATCCTTTTAGAACTAAAACAAATGCTAGCAAAGCATGACTTGCACCACACTGAAATTTTGTCAGTGGTTTCATTTAATTTAGTATTTTACCCACATGAGAGACTGATCTGACCTAAGCTCACTCATTTATGTTGGTATAGAAAATTAAATCCTATGTTCAACAAAGTCTCTTGCAAGAGTGATTTGTAGAGATATGAGTAATAAAAACAAAGCAAATATAAAGTCCTAAAATACCAAAGGCTTTTATATTCTTTATTACTGAAGCTTTTAGCACCCATCTCTCACCTGTCAATCATGCTGCTAGATGCTGGTGGACTGGTTAATAAATTATCTTCACACTAAAATATAACATTGGATGTTCCTGCCACTCTCCACATTAAAACTGCTTTTGGTAGTGTTACACCTCAGTCAGTCATCTTTTTTGACCTTAATCAAATTGTTTCACCCACAGATTTTGCAGGTGTGATACAAGATATGAATTTCAGAATATTATCCATGACTGACAGTGTAATCAAATATGCAGCACTTTCAAATTGCAGGGCTATCATCACCAGCAGGCGAACAACTGTGTCATCAAAATATCAAAGAATTATAAACTATCTGGAAAATCTTTAAGTAAAAGGAGAAAAAGGAAGGGACTGTTTATGACAAAGACAGACAACACAGTTATAAAGTCTGTCTTGTTAAAATGAGTCTAAGATGTGATCTGACAACTACACTGGCATAAATTACATTCAAGACATTATATATGCTTTCTGACACTCAAATAGTTATTGCAATGAGGAAAGAAAAGACTGGCACAGACCCCAAGAAATGTATGGTTAAAGCCGCCATCACTGTGTCCTTTAGGAACAAAACAGGAAAAAAAATATTTTCTTCCCCTTATTTAAAAAATCTGGTTTTACCTTTAAAAAATTGCAGGCAGGCACAGCAAATAACATTTCTGCACAAAGTCTTTTCAGTGAAAAAGCTATATCTGTAACTAATTACAACATATTTTTAACACAGCTATGCATGCAAACTTAAATAAGTTGCAGAGTCCTGTAGTGAGTTCCCCAGAGCTGGTGAACGGTGCCATAGCTCACAGTGCATAAGTAAAGCACTTTAGAAAAAGCCAGTAGTACAATACTTGTCTTATAGAGGAGTACAAGACAGCATAGCCCAAAGATGAGACATGCATGACTCAAAAGATCCACGAGAATCCAAGTATTCCTCTCACTCCTTTTAGAGCCTTCTCTTATTCTTCCCTCCATGCATGGCTTAATTAAGACTACACTGGAACATTGCATGCTCCATAAACAGAAGATGTGTATAGACTTAAAAGGATGCTTTTTAAGTTGCAAAGGGAGCCATGGAACCATTTTTTTCACCAAGAATTACAGAATAAAGCTATTTAATATACAAATTTACCTTATATCCATATTAAATTCCTGAGAGGTCTCTATCAAATCAAAATTATTTTCAGAAATATCTCTAAATTTAACAGAAGCATAAGAAAACTTGTAAGTAGATAATTTCTACTAAGAATTAGCACAATTAGAATTATAAAATGGACTTGGGCTTTATGTGCTTTGACATATTTAATTTTTAATTTTAAATTCTTGATTACTCAAGGGACCTATAACAAGAACAGCTTATGTTAATCAATAGCTGAATTAATTTCCCATGAGATCTGAGTTCCAGGCTGGCTTCCAAAGTTGCCGTAGACAGGGTGATATTTGGGAATTACTTATTGAAAAGCACATTTCTCTGCAATGGGAAACAGTTAAAATTCTATCACTAGAAAATGAAAAGGTTTTCTTTGTATTTGGACTTTAGCAACTGCAGTATTCACAACTAGACTTATAAAACGGAATATTACCAACTTTTTACTGTATAATGGTCCACTAGTAATGAAATCCACTTTAGGAGAGAAATGTGGAAGGAAAATGAGTGGTGAGGGTCACGTATTTAAATTTCATTTCATACTAATTTTAGTATATTTCATGTCAGAAGATATCAATTACAACTTCAATCTTATACAGCTCTGCTTTATAAAGCATTTTTACATTTTTATTCCTTTGTTAATCATTAACATTTGCCAAGGTTTTCCCCAATGCTCTTCCGCTCCTTTCAAATGTCATGCCTTATACCAATTTTACTAGTCTAGACCACTTGCAGAAATGCCACTTTAGGTCTCCCCACACACATACTCTAACCATAAAAGCCACTCTCCCCTGTTTTATAGTTTGAGAAGGTTAGATATCTAATAAGACTTTCCATGGTTAAGAAAGAAAAACTATTTTTGCTTCTCCTTGTAAAGATTAGCAATGAGTGTAGGCAGCAGGTAGATTATATGCTTATACAAAGCAATTCCCTCCAGTGTACTCTGCAGCAGTGTTTAATTACACAGCCTGTGTATAACACCTCTCTGGGCTGGCCTACACACAGGGTCAAGTCCCATCAAGGATTATAGTGAAATCTGCAAATGATGAAGCCCAGATCCTCCAGGACACTTAGGGAACCAAGTCTCATTCCTTTGCACATAGCACTAGCAAATACATACCATCATTTGTGGCTAATTTGAGTTTACCCTTTTTCTTTAAGGTCTTTAACACTTTCCACTTAGGCACAAGTCTGTACAACTATACATATTATAGCATATAAAGCTAGATAGATACATAAATATCTACTGCTGATCATGTACTTGTTAAATCAAAAGCTTAAATCAGTTTACTACAACTCAGGGTCTTACTAATGACTTGATTCCCCTTTATAGTTATAGGGAAAGTGTCTTAATCTAAAAACCTTAATCCTCCTTATGCAGTGAATAAAGGCTGACTTTTGAAGGGGAACACTCTTGTTGAGTCTAATAGAGATGACAGCAAATTAAGCCTGAGGAACAGTGAGAACAGCACAAAAAAAGAGACAGACTTCAACCGTCATCTGTCACAGACAGACACACTGTCACAGACACAGGCAATTTATACATTTGCTGAACTTCATCTATTCACCTTCTCTTCCTCTAAACAGATTTCTCCCACAAGTCTTAGACTCCTTTCCCATCCACAATTCAGTCCCACCCTACTTGCTTATTTTTTGTTGTCTCTTTCAGCATACAAGTATCTTTCTCCACCATTTTCCCTTCTTATTCTCCTGCTCCTATAAAACTATATATGAATTTTAAATCAACTACAATTTCTGTAAAAGATTATAAAGACAGACCTGTGTTGACATTTTAGCAGCTACACATTCTATCACTCCATTAGGCTGTCTGAAAACCATTGTAATACATCCAGCCTTGAAGTTCAAGTTCTATTCTCAAATACCAAGACACTCAAAATTCAAAATAGGATTGGCAGAGGAAGGACTTCAACTTAGTTGCCTTCTTTCCCCTTATTATTCCATCATGTAACAATATAATTTGGTTTTAAAATGTAACAGATCCCTATCAGCAACTACATTTTTCTTTCACAAAAATCCTAAGGAAAACTTCAAAACAAACCAAAATTGCTGTTGCTACATTTTAGAGTCCTGTCACTTACCCTGCTGCTGTAGGGTTATGAAATCTCATTATCCTGTAGGTTATCAAATCTCATTCCTTGGCTTCATCAATCTCAAAACTGTTTCTTGGTCACTAAGACCTTTCCTGAGTAATGACCCCGAATATCCTGACTACTAAAACACCCTAGAAGGCTCAGCTGCCTAACTGCTGTGAGGATCACCTGTATTCTCCAGCAAACCTGAGCTCAACTTCATGCTTATGGGCCCCAGAAAATTCCTTGGACCAGAAATTGTTTGCAGGAATAATTAGAACTTCAAACAAAACACGCACAGTACCATAAAATCTTTTATCATAGGCGTGTGGGTCACTGGAAAACACTGATTAAGTTATTGTTTTCTGTATTTTCATTGTACTACATTTAAGGCAGTACAAATGAAAACACGAAACAATGCAGATGTTATTAAGGATTGAAATATTCACTGCTGTTTTATCATAAGCAGGCATCATGATTAATATCTTTTCTCTGAAATAGGAAATAAAACATACTTCCAAAACCAAAACAATGTCAGGGGTTTCATTGCTGTATATTATGAAGATCACATGATTCTTTACATAAAACCAAAAGCTTTATGACAGAATTTTCAGTCTCGATATTTGATGGAAAATTTATTAGAACAAAAGTACTGTGCAACTTTCAAAGATTTGCTTTGTTTATTTAGTGATTCAGTTCGGGTTGTGTTATTATCTATGCAGATTATATCAAAAATATTAACTGAAAAAATAGAGTTTTAAATAGTGTGCTATTTAGCATTTATAGAAAAACCTTCTGCCTTTTTCTTTCTCTTAAAACTCACTTTCTTTTATGGCATGACTCATCTAAGTAAGGCTGGAAATCCAATGCCTTTCATCCCAAAGTTTGACAAAGCTAAATGCTAGAAAAGGAGCATGATCCTTCAATCACCGTTCATTTTTATTGTCCATCTGACCCATGTTCACTGGTGCTGCAAAAAAATCTTACTTTTCAAGTGCACACTGCTTCTGAACAACCATGCTTTTACAATACTGTGAAACAAACTTTCAACAAGACTTTCATGACATTGAAAGAAATTACAACTCATCAGTACACATTTTCATGACATATATGAAAAGGGCATTTTCTCTGAACAACTCTTTGAATGTTAGCTCAAAAAGTACATTGCATCTTTTACAGTAGACTGAAAGTGCATGTTAGAGTATTGTATACACACTAAACAGCCTTGTTTATAATTACTTTCCTTTTTTTCATTCTTAAGTCAGTATGACTATAATATACTAACTACCTACTTTCAAGTGGTTTTACTACTATAGATTATTTTTTCTCTAAAATTTGTATTTTATCAAAATATATATGTATTCTTTGTGTTTATGAAATTGTTCCTCCCTGTATACTTTCATTAGAAACAATGCTGCCAAGAGTGCCATTATTAAAGTGTCATTGGGTATTTCTGTACCAAAAGGAAAGAGCAAAAATTGTTCCCAAAGGAACAGGTGTTAAAGAAAAGGTGTTAAAGTGGTTTCTCATCTGGTAGGCCCAGAAGCTCTGTGCACGTTCTCAGTATATAGAAGACTATGATTCAGCGTACTTACAGTACAAAGGAAAAGCGTATTTCAGCTGTACAGTGTACATCAAATGCACATCAGAATCCCCAGATCTTCAGTAGATCCCATTGCTGCTGATACAAATTTGAAGCAACTCCATTACTTTAGTCCTGATCCCTTTCTTTAGTCCTTCTGTATTGATCAGTCGGTTAAAAGTAGCAATATATCTAAGTCAAAAGAGTTACTGAGATTTCATTAATTCCCAGGAGGAGCAGTAAGGCTGTAAACCTATGTGGCACAGAGCTGGGATGTCTAGCCTCCCACAAGGATCTTGCTGGTAAATTCTGACAGAAATGGCACCTCTGAACTTCTTTGGTTGACACCAATGGTTAACAGTAATATCAACCATAACTAGAGCAAGGAAATTAAAATCTTGTGTTTTGAGATTTCCACCGTTCTGGCAACACTTAGTGAAGAAAGAGCAATAGAGAACAACATGAACCACAGGGTCAACTCTGCGTTACTCCAGACTTGCCACTGATGTCTCTGAGACAGACAGCAATTCTGCCACACTATTTTGAGGTAAGAAATTAATATGCATTGAAATTATAGGATGCTAGAATTAGGCAGAAGATATTAAAATAGCAAATGCATCTGTTAAAACTGTAGAAATCTTTTAATAAAATCTAACTATTTCATCGATAAAAGAGTTTATAACTTAGCTGTCCTGACTTGCTAATTGTCAAATTTTCAAAAAAGTATAATGGGTTCAGAGCTGATTGCTATAATTCATTTTGCTCCTTCTGCACTCAACATGAATTCAAATAAAGGACTGCAGCCAGTATGCAAACCAGAAGTGATACTAAAGATCTTTCTTATTTTTTGTAGTTATTGAACAGCTAAGGAAAGCAGATTGAAACGTCATGTTGTTTCATACAGTTTGTCTGTCCTTAGGTGCTTTGCATTTCAGTGACCTTATCTATCAGATTTTTTATGACTCAATTCTTGAGCAGCCTATGTCAGTTGCCAATACAGAAACAGACTACTGAGCAGCTGACTCAAAAAGTTTATCATTCCTCTTGAACAAGTCAAACAGTTGCTAGTATGTGGTTTTTGTTTGTTTGTGGTGCAATACCTGGACATCTATACAGCTTTCTTGCCTGTGCAATATCTCCTTTACTTAGACGGGTACGCTGGCCAATGGCAGGTCGTATACCATTGTCATCACGGGAAGGGAGAATGGTATCCAGAAACATGCCCCTAAAAAAAATAAAAATAAAAATAGACCCCAAAAACCCCTATCAGGTTTCTGTCATAAAACTGTCTGAGTTCCATGAATGTATACCTGTTTCATAAATCTAGTTTTTATATCTGGCATAAATAAGAGGCTAAAATACAGAACTTTAAATACAGACAACATGCCATAAAATTTCTCAGGTTGGCAAAATGTATGCAGTTACCAAAAAGGGATCTTCTCTCAGTACATCAATTAATATATTAGCTTTTTCTGCTAGACCAGAGGATAAAGCTCTCTTACTACTATTAAGACTACAAGCTCTTGCTATATCAAAAAAATATATGAAATAGTGTAAAAATACACAAATTAATCTCTATTACAAAATTCTTAATCACAAAGTTGCTACTTCTAACAAAGTTAGAAAAGAAATTTTTACAAGAACTGCTAAAGTCTGGCTTACATTGTAAAAGCAAGTCAGACACACTTGCCAATCATTCTTTTGTCAAGTGTTATAAGACAGCTAACCCTACTCTAGCTGCTGCTGCTTTTGAAACAGAAATGCTTGCTTGCCAGCCTTGACTTGTTTCACAATAAAATATATCAACTTACCATATGTGATTTTAATAACATTAACCTTAAATGACAAGACATTTTTGAGAAGTACACTTGTTCCAAATGTGCAGTTTATTCAAAATTTCCCAGATTTAAAAAATGATCTAAAATATTTCAGTATTCTTAAATAAATTTTAAAAGAGTAATGTACAAAACTACATTCTATTATCATGTTAGAGAATTTAAAAGCCCTAAAATCCCATAAAATGGAAGTTAACAGAAGAATATGTTTCCATAGTCCCTTTTTCTTTAAATTTTTCATACTCTCTTGTATACTTTTAGGGCTTTTATTGAAAAGTAAAACCAGTACTTTCAGCCATAGCGTAGGTCCAGAAATGAATGAACAGTAAGGATCTTTGTAGTTAGGAATACCATATATAAATACATATTGGTTTTTAAATTATAATAAATGAACCATTTTGAGTATTGCAGATACATACTGCTCTCTTTATCCAGGTAGATTTTTTGTGACATCATGGGAAATTTTGCAAAGAAAGAATCATCTCAGGATGTTACCCTAAACAGTGAAATAAACTACATATAGCATTAATCAGTTTCGGGAACTAAGGCACATTATTCTTTAGAAGGCATTTGCATCTATAAATTATAATTCTATTTTCCAGTGAATTTCAGTACAACCTGAAACTGATGTTTTTCATACTTTGCAAAACAGTGAAAACAATCCTCTCTTAAATGCCTTAACACTTTAATAAGGGAGCAAACTGTAACAGTTTTAATACAGCATGAACAAAATCATTGTGTATGACTAGAAATTTATGAAGTTTTGTGATTTCTACTACTTAGTCGGGTGAGCAAAGTCTAACAAACAGCTGGCAATATGCCAGACTGTGAATGACTCATGCTTGCAAGATGAAATAGTGCAAATCAATACCTGACCTCAAGGGTTTGCTGGCTGTTTTTAGACAGTATGAAGTAACAACCTCTTGCACCTTGGGGCAGGGCATGCCTACTCATGGCACTATCAGTTTTTGCCAGCTTGAAAAGTGGCGAGATCAGGGCCAACAAATAAAATCACCTTGATGTTGCCATTGCCTCAGGACTCTGGGGGGTTCTGTCTTGTTCAATTACTCTACTTTATATAGGTTCTTATAATCTCTTCCTTAAGGTAATGGTATGTGTAACTGGATTAAGTAATGTGACGAATAACTTCCTCATGTGGCTCATTTCCAGGCTCTTCCAGGGGTGAATTATGTGTATGCTGAGTAATATAGCCTTTGGTTGGATTTTTTTTTTAATAATATAATTTATATTGAAAGAATAAGCCTAACAAATTTGCAAAGGCTGGTTAGGTTCTGGTGACCTTCAGTTTATTTCAAAGTGTCAGATTGTATAGTATTTTTGCCTTAAGTTGCATGAATTGGAAAAATTAAAAAAAAAAAAAACACCCAATCACATAACTTTTCAAACTAACACTTTTTGTTGGGTGTTTTTGGAGGTTTCTTTTAATTTTATATTACTCTAGTATTTTTAGAGAATAATTAGCTGAACTGTAACTTGTTAGGAAATATATAGGAGACTGGGTGAAAGCCTCCTTCTTCACTTATTCTCCAGAGTAGGACTGACCTATGGGACCAGCTCATTGTATAGCTCCCCACAACCCTGCATCCTTTCAGAGAGAGCCCCAGTGAGTTACTATGGAGTTCAGAACAGATCAGCCTGCAACAGGACAGAGCAAAAAAAGCAGAACTCTTTATTATAAGGATTTAATGACAGGAACAATCTGTACAAACAACAGAGAGGATGCTGTAGCCTCTCTTGTAAATGGTTGGCTGCAGTCCTTAGCAAAGGCTGTGGCTTGTGTGGTAGATGTCCAAATACCACAACATACTCTACCTGCACAATCCATAGTTATGAAACAGAGTTATATATCAAAGGAGATTTCTCTTTTAGAGAACAGATCATGTTACACATAACATTCTTAACCATTTCACTAATTTGATTTTTCTAAATTCAAATTTTTGCGGAAACAAAAGGAAAATATCACATAAAATGATGTTTCCAGATTATATTGTCTGAAAATCTAAAGAACTGAAGCAAGATCAAAAGGTTGCTTTGAAACTGAACAGAAAATAAATTTATTTTAAAATATAATTAGATTATTTTAACTTAAATAAGCTGTGCCTTGACTACTGCAAGAATATTATACCGCAAGGAACATTTTAAGGGACTTCAAAGTATTTCAAAAAGCATAGTTCTCAGCATTCACAGAGAGGAATAGAATTAAAAGTCAAAAGGTATAACCTGAGACTCCAACCTTGAGAAGGTGTTCCTGGCATAGTGCATAATGCTGTCAAAGTCATATGGTTCCCCAAGGGAGTTCACCTCTCCAGGCTCCATCTTCAAAAAGTTATATTCCTGACCTACAAATAATTGATAATTATAGATTCTTTAGTATCTTTTTCTGTAAAGACAAAAACCAAACAGAAAAGGAAACCAACAAAGGTCCTAACCTAATTGCTCACTGACATTCATAAATCTATACCATTTCGGAGTAAGTGTGTGACTTTATTTTGCCCTCTTAACTGAGAAGGCATACGTCTTCTGAAACACAAACCAAATTCCTATATTTGGATTTAGAAGGACTATTCTCATTCCACTAACACATAAAGGCCTCGTACATCACGTTGTGCTTCATTTAGAGTCCACACAAATTTCTGGTTTGATTCTTAATTCCAAACAGAAAGCATTTTGACAGCAAAGACTCCAGAGAGCCCTCCTCACTCATTAGACTGGATACTATGGGTCTAACTGAATACCAAATCCGGTACTAAACTACTAGATACAGGAAACTTTGCTTCAGCAAAGGCTGTTCTCTGATACTCCATGTCATACAGACACTACAAAGTCACATTTTCAAGAGCCAGCTATTGCAACGTAAAAAAAGCAGAACAGAAGAAAAAGAATTATACTTAGTTCATAATTTCACACCATAAGTTCTTTGACCTAATCAGTGTATTAGAGATACAAAGCACCCCTTACTCCAGTTCATATTCCCACTGGAGTCTTGCAAAAAAACCCTGCAGTGACATTAACATTTTAACCGACATGATTTGCATAATATAAAAAAACCCAAATGTCTCAGTGATCATGGCTTCCTGATCCCATTTAGTGATCCTCAAGCTCATGCCACACCACAAGAAGAGGCTTAAGTCAGAAACTAGAGAGATAACTGAAAGGGAGAGCAGGAGGCTAAGGATGGCATTCCACCTGATTTTCCCAACACACAAAAAGAAAAGGGGAAATGCTCTTATAGAATCTGCACAAGACAATAATACAGACAGACCAGAGAGAAGGCTCAAACATGCATGTCCTATCAGGACTTCAGAGACTTAGGGGAGTGTGCATCAGCTGCCAGTCTCCTTCCAAGTCCTAGATGAAGTGGCAAAGATTCATCGCATCTCACAACGTATTTTGTTTTAAAATATTTTCTAAAGAAACAGACAAATATTCCTAGTATCATTGGACAATTTCTGATTTCACCCTTTTTGAGCAGTGAATTCCTGTAGGTAAAAATCAGTGTTTCACAAAGATGATAGACATTTACAAACATTGCCAATGAAACACGTCTGGTTCCCTCCCATTTGCCTGCCCGACACAAGTGAGGGCACAACAGGTAGAGTGGCAAAGAGCTGACAGTCACAGTTTAAAGTTCTCAGGTTCCTCAAAGGCTTTATCTCAACATCATCAAGGTCACTGACTAAAGCTGCAAGTTCTGTAGAGAGTGAGGTGAGTAAACTGTGGGAACTGTGCCTGTCTTTGTCACAGATTCAAAGTCCTTCACCTAACCTCCCAGGTCTAAGCCTCTTGGGCAGCTAAAAGCCACTGACATATTTCTACTTATCATTCAGTAAAGTGTACAAGAGATATGCTCTTCCTCAAGCACAGAAACACGACTTTTAAAGGGCCTTAAGAGCAGTGGCTTCCTCCAAAGTTTTTGAGCATGATTGTTATTTTGCTCCTTCTAGCCTCCTATTTATTGGTTTGCTATCTGGCCAGACCTTTGGAAAATGTTATAATTTCAGTATTTTATTTGTGAATCAACTTGAGATCAGTCAAGTTAAGAGGAATAGTAGGCATATTTTTGATATACAGCATTCAGTTTCAATAGAGTTGAGTAGATGAAGGAAACACCAAAAACAAACAAAATGCTTATGAGAATATCTCACCAGGCTGGATGTTTTCTCTAATGATGGTGACATGGTCATCACGGTCTGGTCGTGTATGTTCGTGCCAAAAACCTATCACATGACCCAACTCATGGACAACTATGCCAAATTTATCACAGTTCTTGCCAATAGATATAGCCTGAGGACCATTTCCCCTTCGACCCACATAAGAACAGCACCTGTAATTAAAACACAAACAGAGATGAAAGTTTTCATACATATCTCTACAAACCACATATCAAATTCAGTTAAAATTTGAGAAAATAGTATATAAAAGTTCCACAGAATAATGTATAGTGTACTATAGGCAGTTTTACAAATTCTAGATCTCCTACAACAACTTATTATTCAAAATACCTTATAAGTGATACATCAACAGGGCTTTTAAAAATATTATTCAAGGTCTTAAAATATGCTAGCTTTGATCAAAGGAATTGTCACTGTCATTAAATCTATTATAGAATAACATAAGAACTTGTTTTCAGCTAAAGAATCAATAAAAATGAAGTTGAATGGAAGCACCATCTTGTCCATGCATATCATTGCTTTCTTGTCCTGGCACACTGAAGAGACATGCAGAAGGAAGCAAAAGAAAAAGTGAAGACAAGGTTTTTTCTGTGCTATATGTCTGCTGTGTGTCTTAACAGCACTCACTAGACTCTCAGTGTCACTCAGTTCTGATAAGTTTGCTTTATTTTTATTGGAATATACCACCCTACTTCACGATATCCACCCATAAAAGGTGGAATAGTAATGAAATGATGAAATGATGAAAGTGGAATAGTAGCCCTTTAGACTCCTTCTAAGATGCAGTACAAAATACAGAAGGAAGATGTCCTGAATGAGATGTGGAATACTGTGGTGGTCCCTTCTATTTTCTGTTTCTCTGGCTGTGGGTAATACAAACATCATTTGCAGCAACAGTATATTAGGAGGTTGAACACTCTGGATATTTGTGAACTGTTTTTTCTCACACTCCAATTTTCTTTCTTACACTCCTGTTTTCTTGTTATAGGAAAGTCAGTCACAGAATGTCATATTTTTACAAGAAAAAAACCAACATAACCCGAAAAAACCCACATCTGCTTTGCAACTGCTCTCATGTTTCATTACTGTCCCACTGCACTTCCATGACTAAATTTCCAATGTAAACTTACAGGATAGATATGCACTTGTAAGCATTTGTGTTGCCAGCATTTATCTGAGATACCTTCTTTTTCCTTAAAAAAAGAGAAGTCTGCAGACTATGGTAGCAAAAGGAGAGAAAAGAGAATAAATCAAATCCTATGAAATAGAACACAATTTCTGGTAGCATAAGTTGATTCTCTGTCACTTCTGAAGATCTTAAATATTTCAAGCCAGCACAGAATTATATTCCCCAACAGGTGTTTGATTTTCCATCTCTGCTCTGTGAATTCTGCAGTCTATCAGATGGAATGGAATTGCACTGAGCAGTTCACCTTCACTCTTTCCCTTCTCACACTTTTTCTATTAAAACATGCTTTCTGATGCAACATTTACACAGCAGAGGATATATCTAGTCCTTGAGGAGGTCAGTGCTAGTGTGGAGAATGATCCCATCCTTTAGATGCCTCCTTAGGGAAGACATCTAAATAAAGGAAGAGTAGCTGTGGGACCAGTAGTAACATGGGATTAAATTCTACAGGTAATATTTGCTTGTTTCAACTTTTCAGGCTTTATGGTGGCAAACAGACTTTTCACTTTGGTTAGTTAGCTGGTCAGTCAGTGTTGCTTGGTCTTCTTCACTGATTTTTGTTAGTGTCTAATACAATTAAAATTTTTAAATATGAGTATTGGAGAAGTACAGCCATGGCATTTTAGTTTACAGTATCTCTTCTTAGTATGCATATACTGGTTTTGCAGCCATAGTTAAAATCAAGGATAGTTATACCAGAGAAAATGATAGTAATGTCTTAAAATTATAAAGGCCACACAAGTTACTTTATAGGGGAAAATATAATTACAACAGCCTAGGAGAGTTGTATCAAGAAAATACTCTTGGGAAAAATTATTGTTCACATGACAATCATTCTTTGCTATCTCAACTGCTTCTCAAGTATTCCTACCCTCAATATAAGTTAACTCTTTTCTTCCTGCTTTAGATAGATTTAAGGATAGCTATCATACACCTTTTTAGATCAAAGCACTGAATTATGCTCAGTACTTCAGCTAGAGTTATGCACTGTCATGTTTAATTTCTTCCTTAAAGTGTCTTCCCTTAATAGCTCTTTTCAAGGCAGATAAATTTTAAAAATGGCAATTTAGACTCTCTGCTATAATTCTGTGCCACCATCAACGTAGCAAGTTTATATACCACTGTTCCACGTAACAGTAAAAGGAAATACAGAACACCTGTGGGTTGCTGTTAATTTCCCACACACCATATAAAGAGTATTAACACCAAATTACTATTTGCAATATTTGTTATATAGAAATATTATTATAAACACTGATATAAACAATAGTAATGGAAAAACTTCCTTAAGAAGTCCCCTAAAAATACAGCATAGGTGATAGCAATTAAGGTTAAAATAAAAATTTAGAGCAGTTAGACCATTTTATCCGTCTTTTATTTATTTATTTATCTTTTATTTATGACTGCACAGTGTATTTCACCTTTGCACCTGAAATGGTCTTGCTTTAACATATTTTTCAGACTGCATGCTTGCGAATAAATATTATGACTACTGGTGAATATGTAAACACCTCTGAAATCTTTTAGTGGTGTTTCACAAACCAGATAGATTTTTAGGTGTTTGACAAAATAATCTGACATTTTTCTATTACAGTAATAAAAAAGAAAAGTTGAGCATTCTCAAAGGTGTTTAATGACTGAGGATACCTCATCTGTCAGATTCGAAAGATGTTTTTTATTTCAGAAGAAAAAAATTAACTTCTATTTTTTATATAGTATGCCTCTAGTATTCCTAGAGGAGCACTATATAAAAGAAGTTAATTGTCCAACACTGTACATCTAAACCCCAACATATTGAGAATTATTTTTTTAATGCTAACTTGCTCCAAAAAAATAAGCAGCCAGAGTATGGTAGTTCCCTTTCACTGGTTACTTGACAGATTTTAAGTACTGCCCAGAACATATAAAGAAATTTATTGTGATTCTTTACATGCTAAGGAAAATTAGAACTAACACCAAGTCTTAAAATAACAGCAGCAGTGCACAATTACAGAGTGTAATTAGGATTTGTTAGGTTGAATGTCTTGTCAAGCACACCAGGTACATCCCATTAAGCTACAATTCACTTCAACAATTGCACTGATACAAAGGAAAGGCAAACTAAAATAAAAATTCTATGAAGTAAATTCATTTGCAATGTTATGAGTTTGACCGCAGGTATATTTGACAAAAGACCAAAACCTCTCTGTTCTGTATGAGCACTTGTCACACCCCTTAAGTTGAATCAACTGGCAGGATTTAAAGCTCATCTCTTTAATCTTTATTGCACCAGACAGCATTTGGAGACAGTAACTATTTATGAATCTCTAATTCCATTTAATCAGTCTAGCTGATCAATGATGCTGAGCAAAGAGAGACAAATGACAAAGTGAAAGTGAAATGACTGGAACAATATACTCATTCTTTAAAATAATACTATTTCAGAACTACTGTCAAAAATACTCTTAAATTAATATGAAGAGAGAAACAGGTAGGATCAACATTGCCCCTTTGTTAAAAGTACACCCTTGAAAATATGATAATTTAAAACTCGTCATAGACCACATCATCACCTTGCCATGGCACTGACTTTATGAAGTTGTGGATAAAAAACTGCAGAATTTCATAAGCATCCTTAGACCATGTATGTATAACCATGTATGACCATGTATAACCTTTATAAAAAGCAAGAAAAAGAGTTTAACAAAATTACCACACAAAATCTCACCCAGAAAGCAGAGTGTCTTTCTTGCTGAAAACACCTCTTTCAATCACAAATTGAAACTCAATCTGTACAAAGAAGATATTGACTGTGATCTACCTTGATGAATTTGCTCTTTGTGAGCTTACTAAATGTTCTGACTGACAGCCCTAAGAGGACTTCTTGTGATGGCAGAAGTAGCTACTGCTTCTTTATCTGCTCAATGGAGATGTCCACCCCAATACCATAACCAACAGGCAACAGAGTCCATTTCTCAGCTAACAGCTGCCTATCCCGGTGTATCTACATAAACCAACCCTCACAGTTTATGTCAGTGCAACCTGTGGCAACCTGTCCCTTGCTCACGCCCCTCCTGCAGGCCACACCACAGCCAGCAGGGAAGCTGTGGCAGCTGCCATGAGCAGAAAGAGTGCCAGCTGCCAGGGTTTTTCAATGCCTGAGAGCATGAATCAGCTCTCTCCCATGCCAGATTATTTAGCACAACTCTGACTTCTTCTAATTTTATAAAAGTGCTTGAGCACCTTTTATAACATGTTCTTGAGCTGAAGAATGTTACTAATGTGCAACTCATGAATTTACCTGCTTCACCAACTTTAAGAACTTGCTTGCAATGGCAATTTAACATACTAGCAAGTTCAAAAAAGGTTAAAACATTCAGCTGTTCAGTCTAGAGTGTTCAGGGAAGTATATTAAAGAGATCTGATTTTCTTGTGTCTCAGAAGGATTTGTCAAATGCTTATACAAGAGAATACAGTAGTGATTGCAATAAGTCATCTAAAATTTGTCATAAAAATTGTTGAAAAGTCTTCTAGTGGGGAACAAAAATTGCCACAAATTCAGATCTAAGGCATGCTGAGCTACCAGAACAATATGACTAATTGTTCCTTTTTTTTTAGTCTCACTATGCAAAAAGAAGCTTGATTTTGTACTCAGTAATATTTATTAACAGCATGTGACTAGAGGCCATCACCCCCAGTTTGGTAACCCTTTTTTGGCTTTGCATACAGAGAAGTATACTAACCGTGTCTTCAGGCACTTCCAATTTGATAGGAAGAAACATAAGGATAGAGAAGCAGGAGTGAACAAAGAGTGTTTTGAATCTGATACCGATTAGTTTTATTTGTCCTAGTCAAATAGATGCATAAATATTTCCTGTAATTGATATTAATGCCAGTGTACACTGCTTGGTAGTAGAATCACAAACACTAGTATCTTAATACTATATTCTTATTCTTACATCTACATCTTGTGGATACAAATGACTACCAGTAATTGGAAAATTTCAAAGTACTGAGCTAGTGATTCAGCTGTAATATTAAACCATATTTTAATAATTAACTCTTATCAAATCCAGGTTAAATAAACTAGACATGATGTAAAACAATTATAGTTTAAGACTTCAGCAGATTAAATTATTCTGATGGGAAGAAGGGATACGTCTGTAAAGATTTTGACATTTTTCTAAATAACTGTCCATAAGCAAACTGGAGAAGTCTAGTTTCAAGGGGGATATAAAGCTGGTTGGAAAATTATACGAAGTTAAGATAGAGAAGATGCTTTTGAAACTTGCGGTCTGAGAAAACCCTGCTAAACACCATCAAGACAAGCCTGGAGATCATAGCAACTTTAAGATATTATAGAAAAGATCTGGAAAGAGAAATATGGAATTACTTGATTTCTTTAGATGTGCAAAACATGGTATGCACTGGAACCAATGATGGGGTGTCAGTCCTGTGGAAGAAGCTCTGTCTCTTATTCGAAGTCACATTCCAGCTGACCATGCACTGAACATGGCAGCTGTAGAGAAAAAGGGAGACACCAAGCTTAGGTACCTAAGTGGAAGGAGAGACTCCAAGATATATGAATTAGCTCTTGAACAGGCTCAGCAGAAGTAATGACTCATCTGGACAAACATGCCCTCGTTTTGGGGCTCTCAACTTCAAGAAAGTCATGGACTAGTTGACAAGAATCTCAAAGAGCATGACAGTGTGATCAAAGGCCTGGACACACTATCTATTAGGAAAGATAAAATTAATAAGGTGTTGTCTAGCCGAAAAAATATAGAGCGGAGGGGGGACATAATAACAGTTTCAAATTATGTAAGAGATTCCTTCAAAAAGTAAAAGGAATTTCTTTTCTATGGGCATAGTGAACAGGAAAAAAGTTAATGTACTTTAAGTGCAGTAAGAAATATCTAGTTTAGCTATGAATAAAAATGCTGCCCCCAACTTCCTACATTTCTTATATTAAGCATGCTGAAGCAATAGAATTCCTAGAAGGCTGTGAAATAATAATTTTTGCAGATTTTTAAAACCAAGTTAGACAAGCACATACCAGCAATGACATAGGAATAGCTCTTCCTGACTTAAGAATACATTAGACATCTTCCTGAGATCCCTTGCAGTCCTATGGGTCCATGATAATCAAAACTTATCTCTCATTCATTGCTGATATATAACCTCTCAACTTCAAGAAAGTGTCTGATAACCAGCTGCTATATTTCAAATATGCTTTCCTCATCACTGCCCTTCTGGGATGATCTTCCCATGAACTGTTTCAAGATGTAATGCATTACACTCAAAAATACCCTGAATGTTTACAAAGGCTCAGCAACACTTCACTTGCTAGCGTGCTAATGCTGTCATATGAGACATTTGTAGATACTGCCACCTGAATTTCCACATATATTACTATCCACTCTGTTTCATTAAATGTGTTATGTTTTGACTGTGTACTCTTTGGGGCAGGGTTTATCATTTAGTTTTTAATTTCAACAATGCTAAGTACAATAAAGTCTCCGTCATCTGTGAACATTAGCTGCCATGGTACTACAAACAATGCTGACACAATGTGCTAACAAACCAACACAGCAGGGTGCCATGGGAAAGAACTGAGGATTAATTTCAATGCAACTGGCCATGTAGCAGAAGTGTTTCCAGTTGGTTTGGTGTCACTTTAGTCTGGGCTCTTTCTGTGGAAAATCCTGCGTCAGCACTGGATGTTGGTGGGTAGTGCACAGTTCCTGCTCACTCAGAGAATATATGTCCTTATTTATCTGAGTGAAATGACTTGTGGACCCCCAGAAAAAGAATTCAACTGCCCCTTGTGTGGCTTTATTCCATCAATGATGGACTGTTCATAGCCACATTATTCTTTGTTTTTATTCTAACTTGTAAATTGTTCATATTTTGCAAAGTACCCTCCAAAAAAACCACCATTAATGATAAAGGATTATATAGTCTTTGGAGGTAGATATTGAGTAACCTTCTGGTTAAAGCTGGTTATAATCCAACCTTCCCCCTAAAGTGATTTGATCTCATGAAGCAGCAAGCAGCCTAAGGAACAGTTCTTTGGCTGGAGAGATTTTCTGTCATTTAGCTTTGGGTATATTTTGAAGTTGTAGAATTTACATTTGTCAGATACCCCCATAATTCTCTTTATAAAGTGCCTGAAAACACACATCTTACACTCTGTTTAAATTGCTTTCTGCCTCTGTGAGTGTAAAGGAACCATCATGATTATTCTCTGCTTTGCATTTCTCTTCCAGCTGTGTATCAGTATCACTGAATCCTATTTGATGGGTGAATCCTATCTTATGGGTTGCTTTAGCTAAAGCAGTAGCCATACTGGCTCAGAACAAAAGTCCATTTCATTTGGCACTGTTTCTAACAGGGGTCTACAGCAGACCTACAGTGGCAGAAGAATACGACAGGAAACCACAGAATAAGATCCCCAGTTGCAAGCATCTGTGGCTCAGAGACTCTCAGAGGCAAAGGTGGTGTCTTTCTAAAGTAGCCTAGGAGTAGGTTTTATTATGCTGTCCTATACCTTAAGGACAATGTGATGGGTACTTTAAACAGATAATTCTACATATAATTTTAGAGGCTATAAATGAAATACATTCAGGATCATTCCTACAATGCAAGGAGGTCCCAAAATTTCTTTTCACTACCCTATCCTATTATGACTCGAAAGTAGACATGCAAAGGGTTCAGTGATGAGGAAGTCTTTAAGGCAGAGAGAGCTGTTCACTGGGGAGCCTACAACCCAAACAGGAGGTGACTGTGAGAAGCACAGAATTTCTACAGGCAGTGTGCGCTCTTCTTGCGAAATGAACGTGCTGCACTTAGGAAATTCAGTGACCACTACATAAAATTAAGAATTCTGAGAGGAATAAATAGCAAACATAGCTGACTGAGGCATTTGTGAGGAGTAGTATCTGAAGATGAAACAGGGTGATTAATGGAAAGCTGCACTCATGAGTAATAAAATTTGTTCTGTTCATTTTTACACATCAATGACATAGAAGAAGGAATTTTCAAAACGGTCATAAATTTGGTGGTTAAACAAATCTGGGCAAGGACAGTCTAGCAATATGAGAGTTAAAATTACAACTAATAACAATTAAGCTGGAAGAGGGATATGGGATAGATGTCCATACATAATTCAGCAATAAATATGTGACACGGAGAAAGTTAAGAATAAACAAATGATAAAACTGAAACACCTTTAAAACAACATATTTGAATATTAGAAGCATGACAGAAAGCCAGAAATGAAAGTCTCATATCTATGTGTATATATAGCAAGATAATTTTGTCTAGAAATAGACCAAAGAGGTGTACCTTCACAAAATAACTACACATATTGGTTTCAATGAACCTAAAAGCCAGGCAGAACACGTGTATCATTGAAATGCAGTTTGCTGTGAAGTATATATTCCCCTATAACTGCATAGCTGACAAACATGGCCCAAGTTTGAAAGCACAACTGTCTGTTACTATACACACACACTTACCCACAGGGCCTGTATGTGAATACAATATAGCTTTCCTCATCGCTGCGCTCAATAAACGTAACACATGTGTACTTCTCCCAGTGCCGCATGGCCTGCTTGAACATGGCGCGCTGGGTGCCTGGAAGAACAATTGCAGGACATGAAATTAGAGGCATCCTCCTTACAATCAATACTAGGAATATAGGCCTGGAAGGAGTCGGTGAATCATGAAGCCCTGTGTGTCCCAGCAGTCCCACCTATGGCAAGATCCCAATTAAAGGGATACTCGGACCATCAGCTCGTAATGACATATGTGCCTGCAAGGGGATTAATACTGCCTGACACACCCTAGTAAATATAAAATCTGCAATAAGGACCACAATATTACACCAGAGGAAGACAACAGAAGAAATACAGTGTTGCTTATGTGCCTGCATCAGCATAACATTTGCTAAGCAATTTCCCAGATGACATTATCAAGTGAACAGCATTAGGGGAGAAAAAAAAAAAACAGAAAGAAAAAGAACAAACAAAATTAAGTAACTCTAGATCATAGTCATCTATCCAGTAGAAAGAAAAAAAATGAAGAAAAGAAAAATAAATCCTACAGCCTTAAAGACTGGAGACCAGTAAAGCCATGTAAATAAGCATCCCGGTCAAAGCACTTGATTTAAATCAGGCTGTTGTGAACAGGGACCAGTCTCCCCTTCTTTGCATCAAAATCTCTCAGAAAACAAATGATCCCTTAAAAGTGGAAAATTCAGAATTTGGTAAAATGCTAAGCACACCTAGATACGTGCTCTAAAAAGGAGAAACACATCCCAAAAGGGTCAGAAATATACCCTAGTTGCAGAAGCAGCCAGGCCAGCTCTCAGCACAGGATACAAATCAGCTAGTATACAGCACTACAGAGAGCATAGCAATGTAATTTCATTGCATGACAAAAGACAAGGCTTATTGACGTAGAGGCAGCATGTGAGAATACAGCTGTATTTTTTCTGAGCAGAAAATCCACAAAGAGTATTATTGGGCAAGAATTTGCTAGCAGAACTATATCCACCTTGCAGGTTACAGCATAGGATAATTAAATAAAAAAATCAAACCTTTTTAAAACTTAAAGACAACAAAACCTCAAAGTTTGCAAAAAGAACAAGTTCAAATCAGACTCTAAAAAATAAAGGTTATTCCATCCCATCTTGCCCTTTTCTTTTATCTTTAAGCGGTGTTTTCCAAGCTTTAGAATTTATCTTTCATTATGAAAAAGGCAAAATCCTTAATATGGTGTTTTCATTTAGTTTACTATGATTATTTCAGAAGACAGTAATCCTAAAGCAAAGGTCACATTTGATACAGTACTATGTAAATACCCAAACTGAAAGTTTGACTGTAGCTGTCAGTTTGAAAGGAATTACTCTGGTTTCTCCATATGCACACAATGTGTGAGTATTTGCATGTGTCTTTTGGTTCCCTGTATTATCACGCACAAAAAATAAGATGTTATTACATATATCTTCCGATATATCTTTGTTTTTCTTACTCCGTTTTTGTTTTAAATTATCTCTCATAACCACATTGATATTGATCCATTTACATTTTTCAAGGATAACAAATTTGTTAAACTTTTTCTACACTTTTCTCCTAAGAATTTTATATATAGGGTAGTCAGTCTTTCTTCTTGTCATACACAATGTCTGTGTGTACCCATCTGAAAACAAAACTGAAGAATGACAAAAGACGTTTGAGTCAGTTTGTTGAGTGAAATCAGTTTAGAAGAATACATGCCACACTGATTAAACTGGAGATATTCTTGTGCTAAATATACTGCATGAAAAAAAATATTCTTTGATACTCTGCTACTTAGACTCCTGGAAACAAATGTGCAACAAGAAATATTAAGTAAAGAGCCTTCCCTTTCTAAAGCATAGTTACACATTTTTATTATGTAGCTTGCCGTTGAAAACAATTAAGTATGACTAATATTTTGAAAACAGATGTACCTCGGGCCTGTTCCAACAGAAACCCTTCTATTGACTTCCATAGCATGACTTCACTTTTAAAACTTAAAAAAAAAAAAGAAGGCGATTTTAAAAAATCATCTTTTCATCCAAAGCACAAAGCTTACCAGTGAAATTTCCACCTATCACATATGGAATGACACCACCTGGCCATATTCTTTCTGTGCGTGATGTAGCAGCTCTGGGAAATCGGTTTTTCTCATTTTTCCCTGAGAATTTTACAGTAGTTCTTTCTTTAGATGTATTATTTTGCTCAAAACCTGCAATGATAATTAAAACACTGAATGAGATTACACATACATGAAAAAAAGAGAGCAATTATTTTCCAGCAGGTCAAACTCTGATTATTTCTTTATGCCTTTTAAAAGTAGGACATTGCTGTTATATGACAGTCTATCATTACTTAGTTTTCTGAAACAGACTTGAAGTCGGAACCTTCATTTTTTGAATATATCTAGAGTAACAATCTTGCACATATGTTTATCAACTGGAACGTTCATTGCATAATTGCATCTAAATTTTCTCATTTAATAAAAACATTTAAGAAATCACACTCCCTGTGTTTTTGGTGGTGTTTTTTGGGTTTCTTTTTTTTCTGGCCTTTGTTTTGGTCTGGGGTTTTTTTTTAAGAAATTGGGATTTTTTCAGCAAAGAATGAAAGACTTTGGACAGACTCAAAGTAATCAAGACATTCACTAACCCTTTCATTTTTATTGTATGACCTGAAAAAAGGAAGTTCATGACCATCTTTAAAACACTGGATAGAAAAAAGTCCTTACATTTTTCATAAACTAACTTTTGGAACTCTACAGGTAGGTATTACTCATGGCTGGAATTTCTTTACAAGCGAAAAAAAAAATGTCTACCATTTTCAGGGGTACTATCACCAATCATTCTATTACAGGCAAATCTTACTAAATCGGCTGAAACCTACTGTGGGAAGAGAAAAGGATAAGGATAGTTAGGTAAGGTCTGGCACACCAGGACAGGTGCTTCTGAACAATTTGTAAGCTGGTTGGCAGATCTGGGCAGTTGATTAGAATGGATGACTCAAAAGGAGGCTAACAAATCCTGCTCAGTGCAGTTGAAGTCTTATTTCTCATGGAAGACTGCATTTTCCCTCTGTGAAAATTCCCTGTGATACCAGCTGCACTTAAGTGTTAATGACTGTGTCAGAATCAGGGAGGATTCCAAGGCAGAGTCATGGTAAGGAATCTTGGCATAGCCCCAAGGCTGAGAGAGCTGCAATAGGAAGACAAGGAAGAAGCTACAGCACAATGTAAGGAGAAACATCTTTGATACACAGGAAGAAAAGCCTGCCTTTGTGACAACCAACATGTCACTTAAATTATATCAGAAATGATACAGAACATTCTAGGGTTAAAAAAAACTCCAAAACAGGTAACGCAAGTAACTTATCCTTGTAATTAAATGTGTATAAATGTGGATTACACAACAAATTACGCACAAAGTGTCTAAAAAACACTTTACAGAAAAACTATTTTTACACTTAATATGAAGTCATTACTGTACCACATCACGTTTATCTAGGTGTTTTACCATTTCGAACTATTTTTATTGGTGCTCTTTAGAACTCCAAGCAAGAAATTTATGCCAAATTGCACACAAAAGATGACAAGAATTTATGCAATACTAAAATTTTAATTCTCTTTCAAATAATGAAAATTATATATCAAAGCACATCTGCAAAGGCAATTACAGTGCTCGGATTAACACAGTGTGTTGCAATTGCAACAGAGTTTCATTTTCCTTTTTTAGGTTGAGATTTCATATGACATTAAATTGATGTCTTCTTGCATCAAACAGCGAGTAAACTCAGCCAGAATTAGTGGGGATTCCACTTCTGTAGCATGCTCAATTTAACTGCATTCATACTGACAAAAGTATGATTAGTATAAAAATATGCTTGTTCAGCATAACATACTATAAATGCTTCAAACACAATATGAATGACCAGAATGCCCCACCTGGATCCAGAAAAAAAGTAAGAAACAAACCAAATTAGCAGCTCTGCAGCATAGTCTACTTGCAATGAAAAGACACTGTATTTATATTAAGTTGATAACTGTGAACACAGCCATAAAACAAAGTTAAGCAGTTTTTAATATGATATTTCAAACTATGTATTTTAACTTCTAGATTTGATATTGGAAGAAGAACTTGAGAAAATGCAACAAAGGGCTAATCTCTTCATTACTATTCTTGTACTATTTATTTAATAATTTGTTTATGCCAATAGTAATACAGAAAGATTTTACAGTGTTAAAGTACTATCATCATTAATGTTCATGATACACTATCACATCAGGCAACTTGCTAATTTAAACAGTGAAAATACCAGAGCCAAATCTTCTTATCCTCTCTATAAGCTGATAGAGGGCACCACGTTTTTTTGACATTCCATGCTCTCCAAAGCCACCTTTAAAAAGGAAATAAAAAAAGAAAGGAATTTTCAAGAGTTAAAACCATGGAATTTTACACTTACAACAACTATACAGCCTAGAGAGGCCTCCTAAAGAAAGCTTCATACTCTTTAATAATTTCCGTTAAAACATTTCAAGCATTCTTGACAATGCAATAAAAACACATTATTAGCTGAAAATTCTAATAATATGTATTCCATGAATGTAAGCCAACTTGTCTTTGTTATTCAGGCAAGTCATGACAATTACATCATCTAATTATTATTTGGAGCTTTTTTTTTCCTGGTGACCTTGACATCCTCAGAGACATATTGATTGACAGCTAAAAGGCTTACTCTCACAGAAAATTCCTGAATGTATGCCATAATTTTTGCATTTTAAGGGAGGGGAAAGAGGAAAAGCAAACAGCAAAGTTTCAGCAGAAAACAAACAAACAACGAAGCCCAACAAAACTGATGCAAACTTAATATGGCTGATTTTGCCATGAAATATTTTTTTTCTTTGCTAGTGTGCAAATAGATGTCAATGCACTCCAAAGGCTTTGAAACATCACATGGTGGTGTATATTGTAGTAAGACCTGGCAGGCATATATACATATATGTCTGTGTCATTTCAGCAATCAGTGAAAATCTAAGCTAGGAAGTAGTTTATTTTAATATTTACCATGTCATTTACAGAAATAAAACACATTTCTGGATTTACTGCATCCAGTGTGCCACATACTCCCTTCACACATAAACCTTTTGTGGTTGCAAGTGCCTTTTCAAACACCAGTAAATCACAAGTAAGACACTACTGACAACACTAGTCAATTAAATCATTCAGAATTGTTCAGAAAGTTTTGTGACTTTCACAAGTTTGCAGTAGGTTGTATTTTACAATTCACAACCTGTTATATGACAAGAGAGTTTTTAAACTATTTTTGCAACAGAAAAAGTAAAAAGATAAAAAGAAACACCTCTGACTGCCTCTAAAAAGACCTTTCCCAACTTACCATAAAAACTTTCAGTATATATGTAGAAAATATATTTATTAAACAGCAACTTACAATCATATTACATATAAGAAAATTCCATATAAGGCAAGTGAGTGTGTGGCTGCTCAGTGAATAACAATGTGCCTAATTATTTGGATTACACTGTCACATAGTTGCTGGCTCCCTTGAGAAAAATTTTCCAAATTTTTAAAAACATTTTAGATAGATTAGGTAATAGTTCAACACATTCCTTTCCTACAAGTTACATGGCAATTATAACATAAACTGCAGAGGATATGACATTGATCATCATTAATGTAATTGTCTCTCATGTTAGCATTCATCTTATAAAATAAGGCTTATAGCTAAGGATTCCAAATGAATATTAAAAAATCCCTAAAAGTGTCAACTGTCAAACGTAGCAGAAAACCCCTAAAGAATCCATTATTTACCTAAAGAAACTATTATACTATATTTCTAGGGAAGAAAAAATATCACTCATTTCTGTTTTATTGCAGCCAGTGTATTTCATTTAGTGAAAGCCAAAGAAGTAAAAGTATCTCACTTAACTAAGCTGTGTTCTATGAATAGCATGCAGCCTTGCCAAGCCACATAATCTAAAAAAGTTTTAATTTTTATTTGCTGCATCTTCTCATAATTCAGGCAGGAGAAGTAGGATACTTTGAACAGTTGGACTTGTAATGATATACACACAAAAATGTTATCAGCTTTACTGTTGTTTCTGTTTACAGTGATTATGCATTTTGCTTGGATGAAATGAAAAATAAAATGACAGAGCCATACTCCAAGAAGCTCACAGATTATCTGACCCTGCAAATCCAGGCAAATAATCCTCACCAAAAGGAACAGTCACATAATGTGAATCAGAGCCTGTGAGCCTTGGGATTTTAATTAGACTTGCAATAACAACTGTGACTCCACCACTCCATCTTGATGGTTGACAACCAAGTATCTAATTCTTCTACCTGATGTCATCTTTAATTTGCAAAGACCAGCAACAGAAAGTGCTCAGAAATCAAGCTTACAATTAATTTCCATTGTATCTGTAACTGAGACAAAATTTTGCTTTCTATATTACAGACATTAGCACTCCTTTTCCAGTTGCTACCTAATATTAACTACCTATTTGGCTATTCACTCTTTTGGACTTAGGGGAGACAAGCACACTAGGCTGTGCAGTTTTCAAAACCAGCCAATTTTATGTGTCAAGAATGTTGTAAATTTAGAAAAAAATTACATATGTGAAGTATAAAAGTCTCCGATGTTCTTTTTAGAAAAATCAAGAATGCTGAGGGTTCATTGAGAGCAATTATGAAGTCATTAACTTATCAGAATTTGTTCTCCAAAGTTTAGTCCCACTGATCATCACAATTGCATTGACTCCTCTTGTGCAATAAGGGTGGAAAAAAATGATCCAAATTGATCCAATCACCTTAACAGGGTGATTCAATATCCTGAATAGGATATCATCCACAATAAAAGAAAATGTGCACACCACAAAATACATAAGAAAGGAAAAACTAAGTAATAGAATATTAAATACATTTTCAAAGCTGCTTAGAAATGTGTATTCTTTCTGTGGTAATTAAAAAAAAATAGCAACTTTGCAGTTAAAAAGAAAAAGTAGACAAGCAAGAAGAAAAGGGAGTTAGCAAGCCAAAGAAATCACTAGATTGCATCCACTTTTAAGGGGAAATGACAGTTGCTCTATATTTTTCAACAAAACTAGCGCCTGAAATACCTTCAAAGGCAATTAAAACTATTTGTTTGTGGGGGGAGGGGAGCAGGGAGAACACTGATTCTATTAACATTTTAAAATCCATTCTAGATCTAGAAATGTTCAAATGTTTTCCTGCCTTGGAAAAATAAGTGGATTTAAAAAGAGATAAAATAAATTTTCAAGTTGTCATAAAAACGCCCAATCACAGCATCTACCTAGGAAGAGTAAATATATTTTAAAATATATCCATAGTGAATGCTTAAATTTAAAATTGCTTCTTTGGTCTGATAAATTTTTTCCACATATCAGGAATAAGTTATGGTGGCTCAGTTCAGTAACATATAAAACATGCTTAATAGAAAAGAAATTTTTATTATACATTTATACATTTCCTAATAGCATTTTTTCCAGACTTTTTTAACTTTTCCTAAGTTGGCTTTTTTTAATATCATAGCCTGAAAGTTTACAAATTCTCAGTTATCAATTTACAAATCACAGCCTGAAAGCATAAATATTTTTAGACAGTAGACAGACATCCATTTAGTCATGGATTATGTTTTTTCTCCCTTGCAAACAGACATATTTATACATAAATAAAATCTCTTTATCGATCTGTCTGAATATCCAGCTGCCTGTGTTAATCAGATTGCAGCTTCTGGTGTTAATGCATCGTATGTTAACAATAGCATATAAACATGTATTAAAATGATAAATAAATAATTGCTTTTTAGATAAGGCAAATCTAGCAAGGATGACATGTTCTAGTGTTTCTTCTTGGTCGGGGAAAAGAACTGGATGAAACAGAAAAAAGAGCAAAAAGAGGGGTTGTAATGCAAGGCTTTCAGTTTTGCCTCCAGGATACCACATATGTTCTCCATAGTGTGTTTGGGCTCTGCTATCAGGAACTTTCAGTGATGAAATCAAAGCTTTGTACAGTTTCCTTTCCCACATGACCACCTGCAGAGTAGACTCTATGGTTCCTACTAGCTTCTGCTTCTCAGTTCAACAAGATACTTTTAAACAGAAACGCCAATACCAGAATAAAATAAATTTTTTTGCTTCTCTTTTCCCTAAAGCGAATTTGTAGTCCTTGTTTAATAACCTTTTTAAGCATAAACTGAGGTTATTCAAGACATTATACTGACTTTCTACATTTAAAACAGAGATTGTTTTCAATGCAGAATTAACTAACAGGAAAAATAAGTTAAAACAAGCGTGAAATAGCATACCTGTGTTATGGCCAAGTCTTTCATTGGAGTGCTGCGTAAGGTCAATCGTCCTGTCAATTTGAAAGATTTTTAAGTCTTCATCATCTAAGGCAATATCTCCCCAAAAGACAGCTTTAAATAAAAAAGAGCTCAATTTAATTAAAGAATTATTTGGACAACAAAGCCAATCTGAAGAATATAATGTCATGATTACCTTTGGGAAACTATATGACAAACATATTTACATCATATATATTTGCTTACTGTTCTATATTTTTGTATGAAGAAAGAAAAAAAACTACCCAGCAAAGGACAAATAATTTATTTTAAAATGTTAGTCTGTTTTACTTCTTTGCACCTTATCTAAATGCAATAATTTAAATGTAATATTAACCTATTAATAATTTTAGCATGTAGTTTTCTGTAAGTAAATGCAACAAAGCATAAAAGACACTGAGATGTTAACATTTGAACTATGAAGTCACATACATACACTTCTGAGAAAACACAGCCTTTGCATTTCTTAACATCTTTTTGAAAATGGGAATTATTTGAAGGAGTTTTTATTATGTTTCAGTTACTTTCTGTATTACATTATGCTTCCTTCAGATAATTAAGTTTATCTGTTTTCTGCTGAACTGAGCAAAAAACCCTTTTTTTTTTTATTATTTTTCTCTCAGTTTATTTGTATGCTTTCTTTTCATAGCTAATCTCACTATTAGGATGCTTTCAAATCCTTTAATTTTCAAAGCTCCAGTCTCTTTTTGAGCTTCCTTTGGCATTTTTGGTGGATTTCTCCTTCTCTCTTTTCTTTTTCTTTTGCTCTCTCTTCTTTCAGGTTTTTTCTTTATGACTTTTGCATAGGTAATTCATCTTCCCTGGGCTGCCTCTACAACTCAGTGGACCATGATACAATCCCACTTCCACAAATTCAGGATCTATAACCTCCAACTTTCATCTCTGCCTATTTTTGCTGAGATTTTATCCTGATATCTCCCTGTCAATTCAAACTTAGCATTAAATCTGAACTTAACATGCCATATCCTCAATTGCTGGGAATGAAGTCAACAGAGAATGTACCAATTAACATGCACTGAAGTGGTTGTTTATCATCTTTACCCAAATTCTTCCTTTTCCTGCGCCCTCTGTCAATAGCTCTAGTATTTGTTCCCTCAGAGTCACAAAATCCCTGAGTTCAATCTTGGCATGGTCTTCAATTCCTTTCCTTCTTTCCCCCATCCAGGGAGACATCACTAGCTGTTATGCAGCTCTACAGCAAACTGCTTTCTTCACTTCCATGCAGTTAAACCCTAGTCCAAATCTTTGGTCTTTTCCCATTCAAACTGATCTTAAACATCATTCTTAACTAGCATTCTTTTTCTCTGTCTCTTTTTTTTGGCATCACATTTTAAAGACCACTCATCAGATAAATATTCTCAGTAGTTTCATGTTCCTAAAAAGTTACCTATTTCTCAGAATGTGATGCTCACACTCATTGATGTTTATTTAAATCCATATAAAAAAAGGGGTTTTATTTAAGCAAAAAGATAGGTATTTTTAAATAACTCCAAGATATTGCATTGCTTCCTCCAACTCACATTATTTTTCTTAAACGCAAGGCAACTAGGAGAAATTACATTGAATATGCCTTTAGTCTGCCTTGTAAAGTACATTAACAAAATGCTCAGATCATCTACACAGTGTTAATAAAGAAATTATTAAGGAAATTTAAAATGAAAGTGAAAATTTTCAATTAACAACATAACCAACATTTTGCCTCCCCCAAATATTAATATTTTCATGTATATAATTTTTTCACACAAGATAATGTTTCTTAGAAACCACAAGTATTTGAGACCATTACTGAAACTGTTCAGTGAGTTCTAGCACATTTCTGAACACCATCCTTCCAAAGGGCACTGTTCTTATGCTCACATTGGACACACTGGTGACATCATTCCTCTAGATAACCTCTTCTCACCAGTGATGATTTTGCCATCAGATCAAGAGACAAAAATAGTGATAACTCTAGATATTTGGGCCTATTTTCTCTTAAGCTTCTAGGAAAAAAAAAAATCTAAAATTATCTGGGTTTTGAACAGCAAAGGAAGAAAGTCAGTAGTCTCCATCTGATTGGGTTAGATATTAGTTACTTTTATAAACACCTTTTAGAGGTTTCTTTTGAATGCCATTCATACAGGGATCACTGTATAAGCAGATGGAAAGATTGCAAACTTGAACAAACAGAACATAGTGAAAGGAAGAAACTATTAACATTTCAGTCTATAAAGATACAATGTGTCCAAGCAGAGGTCACACAGATTGTCCACAGCAAACTTGAGGAAGTGCTAAAGCTTAATAGTAATCTCATTTTTCTTTCCTGGTGATATTGAAAGTTGACAAAAGGAAGATTCCAAATTAACTACAGATGATGCAAAAGCTAGCCGACTGACAGAAAAGCATTAGCAAAAATCATTTTGGTTTCTGTGTGTAATACTGGTGTATAAGTAAAACTCAAACTTCATACAAATAATAAAGTATAAAAAATTGGAAAATATCTGCCCTAGTCGTGGTGGTGCATTCTTTATCACTTTTACCACTTCATTGTGGTAACATTCACTTTAAGATGAAAATACAAATAGCAAAGATTAAATCCTGTGAATTTGTCTGATATAAAAGTGTTGCAGTGCCTCTGGGTGTGGCTGACGACCCGGCCCAGCTCCGCCGTGCTGGAGCCGCGGGGGCCGGTCCTTCCCCCCCGCACAATGCAGCTGGGAGTACCAAGCCATGGGGGCTCCCCGGCCAGGGCGGCAGGGGCTGTCCCCGCCCAAAAGCACAGCTCATTGGTTCCTGTGCTGGTGCGGACAGCCGACTGGCTGGCCAGCGCCCCTGTCAATCATTGCAATCCTCCGCAGTGATTGGCTCTCTCCCGACTGCCCTTCCCTCACCTCTGTACTATAACAGACGCCCCCGACCTCCATTTTGGTCGTCTTTTAACGCACTCCATGCTCCAGTAATAAAACCTTGCTGGCAATAAGCGGAAAAGAACCCTTTCTCGACTCTTTATTTCCCTGCTTAAATTAAACCACTGTGCATGAACTGAGCCTAAACTATGCGGGAGCTCTGATGCTCAGCTCGATTCTGTTCAATCAGAGACTGGATGAAGCCGAAGTCGCTTTCTTCAGGACATGAGACCACTTCTAAAGGCTCTGAGTTACTCACGCTTTCTACCTGTGGCATAAAAGTATTGAATTTGTGAGTAAATTGTAAAATATACCTTAGTGTTCAGGCAATGTGTAGTAACTTTGTTGGGTTATAAAGAAAAGAAGGCTATTTAATTTTTGTTAAACATCTGGACCATTAGCTAGTTTTTGATTAGCAACCAAGGACAAGGTTGAGTTTACTAATAATATAACCACAGTAATATAACAGTAAGTGCTGATGCAAGTTTCACATAACTGTAAACAAGTAAACTATGTGACCAATAGCAGCCACATTCTCTGATATATTAAGGAAATATGAGTAAACACTGAAGACAGAAATATATAAGATTATTCTAGTAAAATATAATGGAAACTTTAGAGCTTCAGGCCACTGGTTCTTTTTACTCAAGCCAATTCTGTTTTGCAGAAGGCAACAAACATGAGGGTCATTTTACTTCTACTGATCGAAACCTCTGATCTTCTGAATTAATTTAACTTTACCTAGCAAAAAAACCAACAGCTAAGTGGATGCTATTTAATTTCAGTGTACTCCAAGCAATCAGCAACTAAGACAAAAAGGGAGTTGATAAGTGATTTTTAAAATTACACCTTTTATCCAGTGAAAGGTCTGCACTGAATACTAAGCCTGCCATTCAAAGCCTAAAGCATAACCCTGCCTGAATTATCAAAGAAAAAAAGTAAAAAAAAATCTCCCATAACTATTAAAAGTATCCTTTCATTTTCTGGAATGCCAGTTTAAGTGTCAAACTACTTTGTAACTAGAGAAGAACTTAGTTTTATCTCCTGCCTTAAAATTTTTATGGCCTGAAACTATCTGAAGAAGTCACTTTGTATACTTTATCATGTCACAAACCAATCTCAATGTTACAGAAAGCAAGCAGAGGATTGTTTGGGTATGCAAGGCATGATGTTAAGACTGCTAAGAGCAGGTTACGATTAAGAGCTTTAGTAGCTCCTTCCAAGGAACTTTGGACAGAATGGTCCCTTTCAGCTGTTCACCTCCCTCGTTTTTGACACATATTTAACACACAAATTTCATCTGGAAAATTAACAAGAATCTGATAATCGATTGACTAAGCAAGGAAAAAAGATTGAAACAAATGGATGGAAAAACTTTTAAAGTGACGCAAATAGAACTTTAATGAACCTCTACTTATTTATGGATGCTTCATAAGGTACCTGATATTACAGATAACTTTTTCCTTTAATTTGAAAATGTAAGATTGACAATAAATTTGAGAAATATCTGTTGAAAACCAGAGACAGTATTAATTACAGAGAAAAAGTATTTCAAACAGCTTGTATTATATAAAATTTCTTAAGAAAGAAGAAAATGGATCTTTTAGTCCAACACTTGATAAAGACAGTACCCTGTCATACCAAATTGCATGCCAGTCAGTTTTTTTGCTTTATATTTTTATATGTTTTATATGGCCACAACATTATGCACTTACACAAATTCAACAGAGAAAACACATGCATCAGTTTCAGAAAGGTGGACAAAAACCGATTACGCAATAAAGGTGTGTTTTTCTTAACACTGGAAAAGGATTTTTGTGGAATTGTTAAAATAGAAAAGACACTTAACCAGCAGATGTGGTTCTACTTTCACACAACTCAAAAGCTCCCAGTTAAACACCATCTTGAAAAAGGTCTTAATTTATTAAAAAAAAAAGAGGAAACACTGCCATGTAAAGCAGCTAAGTTTGCTACCTGTAAACAATCAGCTCACAAGAATGAAAACAAACAGGAAAATAATAGGTTGTAAAATGTATTTTCCATCCAGAGAATCACATGTTAATATTACCATATTAATGGAAAGCCATATTAATGGAAAGAAAAAATGAGATTATCTATAAACTACAGATCAAGCACAGGAATACAGCTACACTCCAGTACTTATAACAGGATCTGTTATTTCATGATAAATAATTAGTATTCACCTTCAAACCTTCCTGTGTTAATCTACTCTCCCAAATAGACCATGACCACAAAAATATCCATTATTGCAGAGGAATAAAATATGCTACTAAGGACAGAAAATAACCATAAATAAATGTATAAAATAATTTTCAAAAAAGATTAAAACTATTTTGTGTTTATAGATGTACACACACGGTATGAATCAATAAGCACACACAGTGAGAATAAAAAAATCTTCCACAACTTTCAAGATGGTCAAAAGAAAGAAATTATTTGCTAACTACCATGGGGCTGCAATATGTAGCAGGATAGTTCATTTTAGGATTGAAATATCAATTAGCATGTAAGTCTGCAAAATATAGAAAGGAGTATTTCTTATAATTACAATAACAAAATTATCTACTTCAAACTTCATTCACAATTTCTCCTACAGTTATTGCTTTTTAAAACTCAAATCATAAGAAGCCATTTTTAAATAAAATACATTCCTGATAGCATTCATACCAATATTAGTAACAACATATAAAATGTAAGTAAGTCAAGCTTGCTAGTGTTTGTCCCTACATCACAGCAGCAAAGCAGAAGAACACCAAGTTGACCTTGGGGTAGGTTGGGAGCACTCAGCTACCCAGCAGAGACCACCACCACCCAGAAATCATTCCCAAGACGTGATTTGCTCTGATGACTCTGCAGGCTAGAAACGTGTTCAACTGAGACTTTGTCAAACTGAGATGTAAACTGTGATCAGACACATAGGTATTCTCTTGTCCTGTGAGCAGACACAGAGTTTTGACAGGGAGATTACTCCTGTACTGAGAAAGTACCAATGAAAGGATTAAGGCAATAGCTGAAGGCATTTCAAAAGCAAAGTCTCAAATGTTGGTATGCTAGTGGGAGTGGAAAGCACAAAAAGCTTTTGCTTTATCCTCTTCGCAGAAGCTGCCAAGGATGGACAGCAAAAAATATTAGTTAACTGCAAAGCACAACTGAAATCTGAAGAACTACTTTAATATCCTTCAATAGCAGGAGGGACACCCAACACAATGGAAAGTCTCACCAGTAGTTCATTCAGTAAGAGGTGCCAGAAAGTGTGTTGGCCAGCTTCAGGGCAGATACTCATCTAAACCCACATGTACGGCAGTTCTAATTCGCAGACTCTTCTATAGCTGAGTCATTGAGTACTTCCCTGTAACAACATAGCTATGAGCTCTATATTCTACCTCGGTGAGTCACTTTATTGCATACAGTCCATCCACAACTTATATAACTGTCTCTAACTCCGAATAGAAAAACAAAATATTAGAGCTAAGTAAGTAAGGATAATTCTACCTCATTACAAGGGAAACAACGTATGTTACTATAACTAACCCAATTCTGTATTACCATTGTCTTCAAATTATTTCAGTCTTTCTGAGATTTTCATTTTCAATACACTTTTCTTAGAAATTACCAAAATGAGAAAAAGACAGGGCAAATAAACAGCAAACGATCTTGTGTACAACCACGAGCATAACACTGCACGCCATACCCTGAACTTTTTCTATCATTATTCATCACAAGTGCTACCTTCAGTTGTAACCATGTAATAAATGTCCATGTTACCATACAGAGCTCACAAAGCTTTCAAAATAAAGTTAATTGACTCAAGTGTTTGATAATTATCCAAATCAATTTGTCTTTTTATTGAACAAAACAGTGACAGAATAGGAAAGAGTTAAGTGAAACTTTAACAGCATTGAATAGAACACCAAGGCAGCCTATTTTCACAGACACATCAAAAAAGGTTAGCTGCTTCATGAATTTCACTGTGCAACATTTTCAAATCTGCACAACTATAAGTATTTGTTACTGAAATAACAGCTGCACTGAAATAACTTAAATATCTGGAAAAGCTCACATAGACACACCTGAAAAGGGATGTAAAAACTCTGACAGGTTGCTTCCATGTTTCTACTTAATATAAAAGTAAATTATATAAAATAGAAAGTTCATTAACACTCATATCAATTCTACTTTTCAAACTCTCTTCAAATTCCCAGTCAGAAGCAATTTTCCCTAAGGAAAGCATCAGTTCCCCTTCTATCAGAAAAGAAAATAACGATGGCAGAATACTTTAAACATCACCAGACTGTACACCAGTTAGAAATTCATTCCTCCATTCTTTTTAATGTGACATCCCTTGACAACGTTCCACATGGGCACAAAAAGTTATCCTGAAATCAGCTAGCTTGTATGTGGTAGTGATGTAGGCTTAGAAGCACAGACTTCAATGCAATTTACTCAAATCTTTCATGACACTGTTTCCAGTGTTGACAGCATTACCTGCAAGTCACCAATGTCTCATGTCATCCGCTCCTAGAAATTTTCCCTGTGTTCCCCATGCACAACACTTCCTTCTTTCCTTTGACCCTGTGTTCACATTTATAGGTAGGGTACTTTCAAGGCAACCTCTCTGTTGGGATATTCAGGTGCAATATATTTTTCTTAGAAATCATTAAAATGAGAACAAGACAGGGCAAATAAACAGCATACAATAGTGAATTCCCTACTGTTACTCCCAAGTTAGGCCTATGGAGCCCCATCTGAAGTGTGTAGCATTTCACTGCAGCCCCTCCACACTGTTTTCCAAACTCTGCAGGAAGTTACTGCCAAACTGACCTAACTAGGACAGAAAAATAACCGGGTATGACCTGACTGTTGATGCAAAAAACAGCTGTAGAGGCAAAGGTAGGAGAAGAGAAATAATTGCTGGAAAGGCATCCACCATCCTATAGAGACAACTGGTTCCAGACAACCCTTCCAGGAGCATGGCAATCACAACACAGTCCAGATGGGGTTGGGGGTGAGTGTTGTGCAGCACTGGGGCATGTACCAATTTTTACAAAGCAGGAAACTCCTCTGATATAAAGCAATACTCATAAGGAAAATGAAATAATTGTGGCATCCTTTATTTGAGTTACCCTAAAGAGATATTTGTTGAGTTTGATCTTAGTGAAAGGGGATACTAATTTGCTAGAGATGTTTCTTCATTGCACAGCATAAATCTCAGCTTACAGACCCCAACTTTTACTTTGTTTTTAATTTCAAAATAGCGACTCTTTCAATTCCATTTTCCCCCAGCTTCTGTTTTCTAATGACAGTTTTCATATTTGTTTAAAATTAGTACAATAAAAAAAAAAAAATCTTAAAAAAAGTGAAGACAACTTTGACAGAAGGTGCAATCTTAGGTAAAAGGACAAGCTGCACTCCTAAACTTATTGAAAGGTGTTTTGAGGACAGGCTCTTCAATATTGCAACAGCTACTCTGTGAAAGGTTTCGTTCTTGGTTAAGCTGCTCAACCTGGCAAGCTTCCTGACTTTCAGTAATTATTTTCTTTTTTTTATGGAAGGTCATCATCAACACCACACATGCTTTGTAACTGGCAAAATCTATTCTTCATGTAATGGTTTAACCACTGCACTGAACGCAGAGGACACTGCTCAGCAAACAGTAAAGGCGTCTACACGCTGTTGACAAAACAAGCACCTACACAAAGACCTTTCTTCACCTCTGATGACTGCCTCAGGCCAGATATTGGCAAAACAAACCTACAGAGTAATAATCTCAAGGAGACACATTTATTGATCCTACTATTAATATTTTATTATTATTTTCTACTATTTCAGATTTTTAGTATGCAGAAAGAGTCAAAAGCTTAATAGAAAATAAATTGAAACATGAGCCTTTCTGCAGAGCAGTTATTAACCACTTTGAAAGGAAAGCCCCAGCAAGAAATCAGTGACTCTCGGGAAGATCATGAGTACCGAAAATATAGGCCAATCACAGCTAATGTTTGTTACCACAGCAAACACTGACCTGTTTTATATGAAACCACATGTAAGAAAACCATCATTTCCTGGGCCTGTCACTCCTTCTGCCACTAGAATAACAACGGTAGTGGGGAAAGCAATTCTGCCCCTTCCTGGGAAGGGTGCATGTCACCCCTAGCAGGAACCTAGTATTTGCTGAACTTACATTTAGTGGTAACTGTGTGGTTTCTGGCATAAGAAAAGAAGGCTGATGGATCATGAGGGATTTTTTGCTGTCCCCAGCCACCTGCACACATTGACTTCTTCTGCTTGACTTGTTCTGCTATAGCTAGCTCTATTAAGAAGGCTAGAAAAATAGACCAGGTGGCAAATTCAGATCTATGATGTCACAACAGTCATAATCACCCCAGTTATTCCTGTGATCACTATGATGCTACAATATGCACCTTCATTTTACTTTAAAACTCCATTATCCTGGATAGACTTAGGGTCAAGACCTACAAAATTAATTATGTGGCTAAGCTTCCTTACAATAGAAAGAACAGACTCCAGGAGGCTCTTCAAGTGAAATATTTTTTTAAATATTGAAAACACATAAACATATAAAACATATTAAACTGGAAAGAAAAAATATAATTTGTTTTGAAATTAAGATCATATTTTAATTAATTCAGTTTCTTAGAGAACTGGGAAATTGATAACTTAAAAAATAAGCCACATATAGAAGAATGGAGAAAAATCTTTGTTGGAAAGAAAGTTGTCAGTCTGATTGTGCCATCTATATGAGGCAGCTGTTAGGGCTGAGACAGATACAGCAGCTGCTACAAGGCCTCCCCGAACATGCAAGTCTTAGACATTTTCATTCAAACACCAAGAAAACAGAATTGCAGCACCAAATCTAGTGAATTACAAGCTAAGTGATAATGGATGGCAAAAGCCAAAAGATTAAACAAACTATTTTTTCTTTGCATTTACACCCATATTAATCAACTGCATCTACTTTTTCCAGAATTTTGTATAATGCAGATGGTGGTTTACCACTTTTTGTTTTCCTCATAATGTCTAGATTTAAGGTCAAAATAATTTCACAAAACAAATTATACATCTTATAAGTGAACTGCCATAGCTTTCATAACTTTTTTTATTATTAAAACCACTTTATAGCTCAGAAAGACTTAGGTATTTTTAAATTAAAATAATACTTTCATCATCATGAAACAAGTTTGTGTCCTTTGAGGCCGCCCCAGCACAGAGCAGAATGGGACAATCCCCTCCCTTTCCCAACTAGTGATGCTGTGCCTGATGCCCCCAGGACACGCTTGGCCCTCCTGGCTGCCAGGGCTGACTCATATTCAACTTGCCATTGTTAAATGTCACACGGTTGGTGACTGCCCCCACTTCCTTTGATTTGCCGAGGTCCTTCTGCAGGGACTTGCTGCCTTCAAGGTAGTCAACAGCTCCTCTCAATTTTGTATAATCTGCGAACTTGCTCAGTATCCCTTCTGGTCCTGCATCCAAGTAATTTATGAAGATGTTGAAGAGCATAGGGCCTATGATGGAACCCCACGGAACCCCATAGAACCCCTTTAGTGACAGGTCACCAGTCTGATGTCACCCCATTCACTCTAACCCTCTGTGCTCAACCCATGAGCCAGTTGCTCACCCATTACATTATGTGTTTACCCAGCTGTGGGCTGGACATTCAGTCCAGAAGGATCCTGTGAGAGACAGTATCAAAAGATTTACTGAAATCCAAAGAGATTCAATCAGCTGGTTTCCCTAGGTGGGTTACCTTGTCATAAAAGGAAAAAAAGTTCCCCTCCTGAAGCCATGCTGGTGTGACCAATGACTCCCTTGTCCTTCAGGTGTTTTTCAATACCTCCCAGAATAATCTTCTCCATAACTGTAGCCATCAACAATTAACTTCAATTGTTTGTTTGTTTGTTTGTTTTAAAGAGAGAAAAATTTTAGGGAAGTGGAAGAGTTGAAAAGACAATTTCAGGATTTGCCTAGATGTTTGTATTTCACAAGATAGAAGTACAATGCTTTATATGCTTTTTAACTCTCCAGTCTTTAGGAAAGAAAAAGTTAAGTTCCAACCCATTCAGTGGAATTCAGGTATTATTGAATTGTAAGGATTTCAGAGAATAAAATCCCTTCCAAAGATGAAGAAAAAAACTAATAAAACATTTATACCTAAATAGACTACTGATGGTGTGGGGTAAATCAGTTTTAATTGCAACTTCAATTTAACATCCTAGCCTCTCACTGACAGTGAGTTACAAAATTAAGTAAAATATTATTGTTTCTGATAAACTGAAGGATTAGATTTATACACACTACAGGAGAATAGTATTTCCCTGCTCTTATGCCTGTGTGAGCATATTTTCCTGGGAGCCTTCTGCTTCCAAAAACATCTAGACAAGCCAGATATGAATGGTTCCCCCAGGAAGAGTCCTGGTACAAGGACAGCACAAGTATGGCCAAAGCCAGCAGAGCACAAAAACTGCACAGCAGCCCTGAAGTGGGAAGCAGCTGCAGCTATCTGGGGAGAGAAGTAACATCATTAAAAAAAAAAAAATTTGGGAACAGCTGTTTAAGATAAGATATCTGGCATTGGAAATACCAGTCTTCAAGAAATTTCACAAGCATAAGGTCTTTCCTCTAATGTTACAGGTTGTTACTATGGAGCAAAAGTGGATAAGGAACTCAGTAAAAAGTGAGATAACTCCCTCAGTAATTTGGTGGTACTATGACAATAAGAGGCCACAGATTTATACAGCAACACTTTCTAACTTGGCACTAGAATAAAATAATCACGTCACAACAATGTTACAGTAAAGCAGGACTGATCTACGCAGAAATCCTCCCCTTCTGTACCTTTTCCTCATCAATGGGAAATAAAAAAAATGTATTTTATTTTCTCACAGACATAAAATCCCAAGTAGGCTAAAGTAGTACCTTGAACACAGAAAATCCTGAATAATCATTAAATACAACCAAAGATTTATACAGAAAGCCAAATGGCACAGAAAGGAAAGTGCATATCTGAGGGATTATTTGGCATTCAGATCAAGGTTGTCATCATACTACATGAAAAAAAATATTGCTTCATTTGCATCATCTTACATATAAATACTGAGAATTATTACACTGTATATAAACAGACCCTTATTATAGGTTTCAGAAGTGATTTTCATTATCAGCTGCAGCTTCCTGTTTCCATCATTTTTGTCATGAAACTCACTTAAGTCACTCCATCAAATGTTTTAGCACATCATTATGCAACCTGGCTCTGCAGAAAAGACAAGGAAAGATACTAAATAGCTCTTAATGATGCTTTTTTTGGCAGTGATCCAGTGCTTAATACAGTGAGTTTTGGGTATTGGACCGAGGCAACTCTGTATTCCTGTTCTCATATTCAATAGCTGTCTCCTACCAAACTTTTTCTTACCAGAGTACAAATTTAGTCAACACAGCTAAAATGTTGAAGCCTGATTGCTTAAGTCAATCCATGTTATCAGTTATCATCCAATTCATGTTATCATTTAAAATAGAAATGATGAGTCTTGTGCATCACAACTCTTTTGCTGTTTCCTTCCCCCCTATTCCCCCCCCNCCCGCCCCTGCCCCACATTTGTAATTCAAGGGGTTGGGGTTTATTTTCCCATGGAGATTCTGCACAGCTGCTGATTATTTTTTTGGACACCATGATTAAAACAGAAAGTGAAAAATTATCCTCAGAGTTAGTGTGGTGACAGTAAACGTACAATGGAAAAGCACTGAAGTTATCCAATGCCTAATATCGAGTTATTAATTAGAATTTAGTTCCATACGTCTGAATCTTACACAGCCTAATATTCTGAGCTATTTTAGCCATAAGAATACTTAAGACAGAACTTACACAATCATTGTAATATTTTGCCTCTTGAGGGATACAATGAAACCTCATTTCAGCTTTGCATTTCTTTGTTTGCTATTGAAAAGCACTATTCAGCATTATCTGCTAAAAGCTTTTTCAAATCCTTGTTTTTAAACAGTAAAAAGTATTAGCCTTTTCCAAGTAGTCTGCTGCAAGCCAGCAGAATCTCCGCCCTGTTCTGAAGAGAATTATGGCACCAAGTCCAAACTTACTCATTTCCTAGTTTTTGGCACGGTGGCAATTCAAGCGTCATCCACAGAACTTAAGCGGGGGAGGTAGGGGAGAGAACAGTAAAAAAATACACAACTTCATTTTTCTCCTGTCCCCACAGATTCTTTGCAAGACTGTCTTTACTCCCAAATTTGTGAGGCTGCAACCACTATTGCCACCCTCAGGCTGCCACAAAAGTGATTAGGTTAAACTGTGTATATTTACAGTGGGATTTATATAAGGACTTAGAGTTTGCTACTTGTTTGCATCTCATTACCAGGCTAATGCACCAGAAGCAAATTAAGATAAAAATAATCCAATGGTGAAAAACACCTGAGTCCCATGAATTTTAACACATTCTGTAGTGTAAAAGGTTCAAGAACTTCACAAATCTTAAAAGAAAGCAAACAGGTATACTTTGGTTAGGCTTTCCATTTCCTTAAAGTCAGTCCCATGCTGGGCCTCAATTTATAGGGCATTTTAGCTTGTATGTCAAACTGAAATACTAAAGGGCCAATTCAAATAACAGATCCTGACTTGTTCTCCATGTCTATTATTCTTCTCTTCTTGCCTTCATTAAGCCACTGCAGCTCCTCATGTACTGCTTACCACCAGATTTCTTATGCTCCTTTATAATAGCAGCCCATATGTTAGCAGGAACAACATATCAGGGTCCATTTGCCATCCCACTTGCAGACACTGCTTCTTCCATTTCAGCTACAAGAGTCTTAATTGCAGGTGCTGTTTGCATGGATACAGAGAAGCTAGATACTAAGTATTTAAAATTTTTTTTAATGGATTAGTTTCTTAATTAATAAAGATGTTACTGCCTAAATTAGTCTCAGAGTATTTTCAGATGTCTTTCAACACAATTTAGCAGCTAAAACAAAGTACATGAGCCAAACATGATGTTTCTAGCCAGCTCACCCTGGGCTACCATGGTCTGCTGGCTACGAGGGCTGTGTCTTTTGACAGCAACATTGTGGTGACCTCAAATAACCTCTTAATATATCTCTGGAAATAGGAATTACAGAAGATGCTGAAAATACTAAGCTTCTTTCAAGCTCAGAGAAAATACAAATATTTAATATAGCTAACAGAGCAAATATGCCAAATTAAATATTAACTTTTTCCGAGGACTGCTGTTTAGCCTATGGCTTTAAGGGTCTAATATTTCAAATTTCCTTGACTATTAACATTTTAGGAAATGGAAAATTTTAATAGGTTCCTTAACTCCCAGATGATCTTCTTTCTTTTTTCTTTTATGCTTTCAAAGCAATCTATTCAGAAATAAACATGAATATGTAGAAAACCAAGGAAAAGCACTTGACCAAGTAAAGAGCAGTCAGAAAACAGGTTGCTGCATTACTTACCCTTTAAGTAGACCATATGTATTATTACTGTGTTTAAAAAACATTTTCATTTAACTTTTGGACATGGTGCTGAAGACAAAGCCTATATTATCAAAAGGCATACTCCTGTAAATATTTGAGAGACTTGTGTTCCACATGTGGGAGGGAAAAAAAAAAAACAGGTATACAAAACATACACTTTCTTCTACCCACTATCTCTTCGCATATGAATTCTGGTCTGTAAATCATAATCCTAAATGTCCACGTTTCTCACGTACAAATTGTGTCAGTGCACATACTTGTTTTAAGTGTTTCCTCAAGTTAACACAAGAGTAACTGAAAATAGAATTCCTAATAAAGAACAAAACAGAGGGATTTGCTGAGCCAGTGCTCTAAAGCAGTGCTGTTTAAGGCACTGCTCTTTGAATATGAGAGTGCTCAAACAATACAGTGTATTCTGGGACAGATAAGATTTCAAGTGAATGATCCTGGGTCATTCCCAATGTTTGGGAAGGAATGCTCTAAATTTTCTGCTCACAACTAAAATATCCATAGATTGTCATTTTGTAAAAACTGATCTGTTTGAAGCTCTTTTAGGAAGACAAGAGTTCAGACTGTGGATTGGAAGCATGAATACTGCTTCAGTTATTAGAGAGCTGTAATATCACAGCCCCATTGTGAAAATCATAAGTTATTCAGTTATAAGGTATTCCCCAATAATATGGGTCCCAAAAAGAAAATAATTTTATCATAACATTACTATTACTGGTATAAATACATTTAAATGGACAATTCATCCAAATGCCGTATAAAAATTAATCTGTAACACCTTCACAATTGTGAAAATCAGTGACTTTTATGGTTTTAAAATTATTCTCACCCTAGTTCTGAAAATACATTTCTTTCTATACTTGAAGAAAGCACAATGTTTAAAGATAGTCCACTTTTTAGTACAATCAGTAGAAATATATCACCAGAATCTTTTAGAAACTTTATACTCATTTTCAAATGAAGGACTGACATATTAATCTTAGAATGAACAAATACCTAAATAAGATATAAGGCAGAATAGTGATAGACAGGCAACTGTCATGTAGTCTACAAGACATAATGTGGGGGGAAAAAAAAGAAAAAAGAACAATTGTGTACTACTGGACTTAAGTGTTTTTTTCATGGCAGATGAAAGTAAGAAACATGGCTTTGGGTTGTGCATACCAGAAAACTGTCTTTGTGGCATCCCAAAAGCTTTTAACTTTGAAGAATGTGTTAGAAAATCATGAATGCACAAGGGACGCTTCAGAGAGCAGTAAATGACCTAACACAAAGTTGAGAACAGAAGACATCTTCATGTGCTAAAATGACTTCATTTGTTTTCATAAAACATGGGAGGAACATCTGTCAGGACAGGAAAGCATTCTGGAGCAATTTAAGGCATCAGAGCTGAAATTAGCAGGAGTGATTTGGGAGCTGGATTTATTTTGTGAATGCTTGTTTGGTTCTGACAAAGGGTACTTCACATTTCTGTGACTTGGAGAAAGTGAGCTAGAACCCTAGAGCTCAAGACTGGATGGAAAGGATTGTTGCGCTGACCACAAGCCACCCGGTGGCTGGGCAGGCAACAAGTTCTGATGCCCCAGCAGCAGCAATCAGAGTCCTGTCTGCGGCTGTCGGTGCTGCCTGCAAGTAGCTCAGTTCGAAGGCTGGCTGCTGCAAGGTGTTGCTAGGCAACAGGCGAGGGTGAAGGAAGAAAGAGGGACTCTTTCCTTGTCTGTAATCCCGACTTTATTCCAGCCCCGAGAGGCAGAGTTCCAGTCGAAAGGGGGGACAAAGGAGAAGCGCCCTGGGGAGCAGTTACAGCCCCCTTTTGAAACGGGGGCAGAGAAGGGGAGGAACAAAGGGATAAACCAGTAAGGGAATGACGAGGGGTGACAGGGAACAAATCACAAAGGGTTAGGGAAGGAACAGATTTGAATCCACCAATGGGGAACCAAACTGAACAGAACTTTCCAGAGCTCAATACATAAGCAATGAAATACATGAATAAACATAGCAGTCTAAACCAATAGCATTACGGGAACAGAGAGCTTTCTAGAAGGAGAGGAGGAGATGCTGCTAGATGGACACCCAGTGGGGAGTAGCCTTAAACCTTGGTCTCACCCTCAGATCCACCCTCAGGGTCGGAGTCCTGGGTGGGGAAATCCACCCAATGGATGTCACTCAGCCCCAAGGTGGGCTGGGTCACCCCAACAAAGGATTGCAAGGCTCCTATAAATCTTGAGAAAGTATGGTAAATTAAAGATCTATGGAATATGGATTTTAGGAGATCAAAATAAAAGCTACAAAACCAGTATCAGTGTTACTCCACCTGCAACAGTTCAATCCATTTGGAAAAAAACACCAAAAAGCTTCTGAGTTACTAAAACCAATACTTCTATTCCCAGTTCTATGCCTGAGTGACTTGATTGATCACATCTATTTTTGGCAATTTGTGATTTCTCAAGAGGTATTTACTGGATTTGCACTACAACACGTTATGTCGATAAAATGAGACTAACATCTCGAGGAAATAACGCAACCTGGTAACTCCACAGGGATCTTTCAGTAGTAACAAAAACCCTGAAAGGCAAAATGCAGCTGCCATTGCTTTTGTTCTGCACCCTGTCCTGAACAAAGAGTGGTGCTAACTACTGCTTAGCTAATGGTGATAACCAGCCCTTGCTCCACCTTGCAGGACCCAGAGTTGCACAGCATCTCACAGCCCACCTCGGAGAGCTGCCCCAGGGTATTTGCAAAGGACTGTTGCTCTACAAAGAGCACCCATAGCCGCCAGTCTCAGCAAAGCTCCATGTGCCACAACAAAATCATAATTTGCTTGAGTATTGTCACTAGATCAACAAATATGTTTTTTTCAACTTTGGAATCAAATATTCTTGGTTCCAGCATGGGAGTAGAAAAATGACGTTTCTTTCTAATGATTTCATAGTTTTCCATTTGGTAAATGGATTTTTCTCATTCTACATGTTTCAAAAATAAAACTAAAAGCAAAGTCACTATTTTGGCTTAGTCTGTCTTATTGGAATATTCTTTTATTTAATTTGCAAAACATAAATAATGAGAAGGTAAAAGTAGAAATTATAAAACGTGATAACCTAACTTATGAACTAATATACCTTTTATTATTTTTTCCGTGTTACTTTCAGTTTCTCTGTATAATAGTGTCCAAAATAAAAGTCCAATCATGCATCCAATCAAAATTTTCATGGAATACCCACAAGTTCACTGTTTTAACAACAGAGAACTTAGCAATACAATAAAAAGATTTCACTTTGAAGCTTTGTTAACAGAAATATGTAACTGCTTGAGCTACATAATTCAGATCCCTGCTGGCACCACCAACTTTATTTTATGCAACTTCCCATAACTTATCAAAAACCATTTTAAAGACAGTACATTCCCTTCATTGTTCCTACTGAAAATTTTTCTGTGTTTCTTTCAATTTGAAGCTGACCTTTCTTACTTGGCTTTAGACCTAATTTTTGAAAAATACGTTAACACTACCACTCAATTTTCATAAACCAATACCACAAATGCAAATCTTGAGGCCATTCCTACTGTATCAGTTTAAAATATCAAATCAGTAAGTAAAATTTTGAGACAGTGTCACTGGAATTCCTACCATGCAACAAATTCTGTAAGAGCATTTAACTGATAACATCCATCAATTATTGTTATTACTACTACTACTTCTATTATATTGAAGTCTTAGTGCACAGCAAGATACAGATAACTTAAAACTTCTAGCAAAGTAATGGAGTGGACTTTTAGAGAAAGGCATAATGCCAGCAGGAGTCAATTTATCAGAAAAACTTTGCACTCAAAGATAAAAACAATTATTTCTAGGCTTTTAAATCTCTAGGTTAATAAAAGTGGTAAACTAACTTTGTCTTTAATTTGGTAGCTGTATCATACTTTTGTCAGAAACTAAATGCTTCTTCCATACATAATTGAAGCTGTTATCTTCATATTACTAGCATTAGTCAAAACCACTCACATTAAATTGATTAAAATGGCCTTTTGACAAAAGCAGGCATAATTAAGTACAAATAATTATCATTAATCTACTTTTTTTTTGCAAGTTATGTCTTAGCTTAAAGCTATATAACTATTTTTCAACCAGAAAAATATAGAGAAACATTTATGAAAAATCAGTAAATAGCATGGGGCTACTGTAATTGTATGCAATGAGAGAGGTAAGTCCTAAATGCAGAGTGACCTGCAAACTTCTTGCTAAACTGAAACCAAAACTGTCCAAATCAAGAATTAACAGCTAACTCAGGTGTATTTTAGAAAACTCATATGTTGAGAACAGGGGCACATACAGGCATGTACCTGTGAAGAATGCAGATTGCACTATAGGAAGCAGATGTATCCTAGGAAACAGAAACTCCCTAAAAGGATGGTGACACACAACCTCAAAAGCAACACTTTTGTTCAACAGCAGCCAAGAAGCAGAGCATATCTTGACTGACAACTGCTCACTGTTGTCAGTCACCGTTCACACCACCTCATCACAGAAACATGAAGCATGAGGATCAAACAGAGGTTGCTTGGTATTTTATCAAGTTGGCAAGCAAGGGAAAACAACAAGGGAGGGAGCTGGGAAAAAGGCCAGGGTTCACCAGGGATGCAGCTGGATAGAAACACGAGAAATTGCTAATGACCCACTTACCAATAGGACATGGAATTAGCAGAATGGTGATTTTCAGTGCCACATTGTGGCTCCAGAAGTGTAAGCTATTTTAACAGACAAATGGTGTAAGAACACAGTATGTATTTTACCTGGCAAACAAACTTAGCAGGCCACAGGCAGAATAGTTAGTACAGCTTTCATATACGCTCTCTCAACAGAATGCTGACAGGCTGGAACAGGTTCATAAAGGATTTGTGCAAGTGATTTTCAGGGTACAATGAGAGACCTGAGGAAGTCCCTAGATATAAAATATAACAGAAACAATGTTAAATGATTTGATCATCAATAAAATAGTAAAGAGAAGAAGTTTATTCACTGTGTGACTTCTCTTAGTCCAGCTGCCAAAAGACAAATCAAAAATTGAACAGGAAAAATCAAACTGAACAAAACACACCATTATGAGTTAGGCATACCGGACTAGAGAAGGCATTTACAGAGTGGCAATAATCATTAACTTTATTAATCATTAATTATCACTCCTCTAACTCATGTCTGTAGTTCATCAAGAATCTGACCGAATTGCACACTCCAAAAAAAGTAAGTTGGAAATAGACCCTACGCCATTTTAAGGATCCATCCAAAGAAATGGACAGAATTTTAGTAGGCAAATAGAAGCATAAGTGCTTGATGTGATGGTTACAAAAAGTGAATTAGCAATTCAAAATACTCATTTTATGTTTAGTGAACTCCGGTCCCTGGGTCTAAAGGTAGGAGAAACAACTGTCATTGCTCTACAGATCCCACAGAAGAGTAAAGCCTGTCCTTGGAGGCAGGACAAAAGAGACAGTATCTGGAAATGAGACAATGAGAAAACAAAATCACTCTCATATGAGTTTATCAGAAGTAGAATCCAGCAAAATTAAGAAGTTTCTTGACGAAGAAAATAGTAACATTACTAAGTTCTGGAAGAGCAAATCATCTCAATTTTGAGAAAGCTGTATATAAAAGATGCATCTAGCATGGGCAATCAAAATAACAGACAGTCTAATAAGCTTAATCTCTGAAGACAATGTGTAACCTTTTATCTCTTTCAGAGGATAAATTTCACCTTTTTTTTTTTTCATATTAAGGTCAAATATACCTTTACCAGTGTTTTCAGAAAACCTGCTCTTTACTGTCCATAAGTAAAATTCTTGTTGTAAAACATTGTGATGTTTAACAAATGTAAAAAATGCATCCCAGCAGCCACACAAGGCAGTTCCATATCATGCTTTAATTGACATACACAAACTGACAGAACATTTTCCTTCTCACTGTTTAGTGAGAGGTCAATACAAACACATTAAGAAGACAGCCTATGTTTCACAGATCTGGCTTCTGTTGTCTGTCCTTGATGCCTGATGGTTTGCAGAAGAACTTAGCTTTATCCAAAACTTTTTAGGGTATTTGTGGCAAACAGAGGCTCCATAAGCATTCTATAGCCAACAACAAAAGCTATTGTCTCCAGCACACAGCTCTTTCAGTTCGGACCAGGTTTGATACCAGCTGGAGTAATTTTGAATGTTAAGATCACCATACTTCCCACCACTTTCTACTTTGGATCTACAAAATACCCTAAAAAACCTGTATAAATTCTGAATTGAAAAGACAGGACAAATTCTTAACCTCTGGTTTCAGTTGGTTCAGGTGCCTTGACAGAAATATACATTATTTTTCTGAATTGCACACGAAATTACAGTAAAGATTCACAGTAATCTCATGATCCTTGAGTTTAGGGTAATCACAAAAAAGACACGCATAACAAGATTTGACTTGTGGTAAAGTTCTCTGAAAAGCAAACATCTCTTGGCTATACATGATGGACAGATAAATGAACAGTTTTGATGGTGTGTTTTTCCTATCATCCTATTTAATCTGGCAAAGTCATCTGTCAGTGAAGCAAAAGCAGCTTTCAGGAATGGAATCTTTGGTATTTTCCACTGGGGCAGAACTAAACTTCTGAGGCAATTCTGTATTATGATAATCAATGAGGTGAAATTTAACATGGAGCACTGTACAAACGATATTAACAATGCACCACTGAAGAAGGTATTTACTGAAATTGCAACTCCCAGAAGCACCCTCATCTTCAGCAGAAAAATACTACAACAAAGCAAAAATCTCATGTCAGCACTTGGCAGGAAAAAGAGAAAGACTTTGGTCTGATTAGTTTGAATGAGAAGTTAGCTTGGGTTTGAAGAGAAAAAAGAAAAGAAAACACTTAAAAGAAATTTGTGTCACCATAAAAAAAAACAGACACAAAAGAAAGGTTGACCAAGTTTTAAAACACAACAAATACTTAGTGATAAGTAGCTACTTGAGATAAATGCTTGATTTCCTACCAATAAATATTTGCTAGAGTACACTAGTGTGCAGCTATGTACACATCTTTTCCAATGCTTGCATCAAACACTCCTTGCTTCCTTAACAGTCAAAAGCACACTGTTATCACATGTAAGTATGCTGTGCTATTGAACATTATGACTTTAACATTCTTCAGAATAATGTAAAGGCAGTTTGTGTTCATGATAAAATGTTTGGGGATTTCTTGGGTTTAGGTTTTTTTTTTCCTCTGAGCACATAGAATTTCTTCCCTGCTATGGAAACATTTTGAAAATTGTCTGTCACTTGATTTGAAAGAAAATAACATTTTGTTCTAATCTTACATGATATCTTCTGCATGGATATATAACAAGATTTTACTTGCACTAAAATGTCTTAAAAAGCAAAACACTCTTGGAGATGTATAGCGAAGTAGTATTCAGAAGCACCAAGGAGTTGGTTTAATGGGATATTTCACACTATAGTTTTAATCTGTCAGCAGGTCAGATACTTAAAAGGAACATATCCTGCAATCAGTGAAATGGTAACAATTTTAAGCATTTCATATACTGACTTCTGTTCCATTTCTATAATTTCTGTCCTCTCTTTTATTACAGGAAAAGATTACATCTGAAAATCAATGCCTGCAGGTAAAAGATGAAAGCTAAATTTAGGTATCTATTATGAAAATGCAAGTGGAAAAAAACTAGTCCACACTAATTATGCTTTAAGGTATCAGAATAATTTTTTAAATCTTCTACATTCAGATATTTCTTATGGGTCTTTTCCCATTTTTCCACTCACCAGACAGAGTACAACCATCAAGAACAGTATTTGTACTTTTTCCCTATGAGAGTCTTTACAGCAGCACACCTATGTCTACAATAAATTTAATTTCCCCCCCCCCCAGCTCACTTGCATATTTCTGTAAACAATTTCAGTAAAACCAACTCTTAGTAGGAAGCATGAATGAAGAAGAGTGTGTGACATTTAGAGCTAAGTGGCAGGATGCAGACTACCAGGAAAAATAACTAAAGTCCATGGTGAGCATTTAACAAATGTAAGGCAGTTTGGCAGAACTTGACACTGTGCTGCAGTCGGGAAACTAGATAACAAAAGGTTGGCAATGTGCACTCTGCTCTTTAATAGAAAAGATAGCATCAGATAAGCTAACAGCCAAATATTCACATCATGTCTTTCCTCACAATAACATGGACAGGAATACCTGGCAATACTAAAATTTAATGGTATTTTGTTTGGAAGAAAAATTAATCTGAACTGCATGCTAAAATGACCTTTCATTTAGATAAAACTGAATTTAAAAACTACTCTTTCTGAAAAGAAAGAGATAGTGTAACTCATTAAGACAATTTTCTGGAAAGATGATAAGTATCTAGCCGTTGTTAGACGTTTCACCACTACAAAATCTAAGACTATCCCACTAGTAAAACTCATACAGTTTTGTGCCAAAAGACTTCAACTAATGAGTTCAAGAAACAGATATAACACTAAGGCTGTTTTGCTAATACAGCAATTTTCATGTTTAGTTTTCCTTGTACCTAAACTTGTTTCAGATTGTACATTTGAAACAAACCCTTTGGAGGAGCTAAAACTCTTCCATCTCTTCCATGATATTTCACATAAGTTAATACCTCAAAGAAAGCTAAAATAAAGTACTGTGCTTCTTTTTTTTGGGCCTTGTATTATGATATACTAGATTAGGAAACAAAAAAAATCTACAGCAAAAGAACATAAATTCAGAAACAACTGCTATACAGACACTTTAAATTTTTCTGTGATAGGATTGTTTTTGAAAACAAAATAATTTACAACATCAAGGATTATGGCATAATACATTTCTACTATGTATTGTTACAAAGCAGGTAAAAGATATTTTAAAGTAATTCCCTAGACTTTGCATTAAAAAATGAAAAGTCAGTTTCCAGTAGGGACAGCAACAAGGACCATGCACCCATCATAGGGGTTTTAGTCTGAAATTACAGCACAGGCTTCTGTCAGATGACATGCAGGAAGTTAACTGGAAATAGAGGAAAGCTTTATTCCAGATAAAGAGATGGCTCATGGAGCTAAGTGCTACCTCAATGTCAGTCAGGGGAGCCCTGGCTCCATTTATGCCACTCTGGAGGTGGGATCCATGCCACATGTTTGCGCCCCCAAAGGAGGGAAAAGAGACTAGGATTTAGTGGAGAAAGCCTGGCCAGGCTGTCTGTTTCTCCAAGTATCCCAGCAATTGTGAGAGCCTTTTCTCCCAGGAGGTGTTCTGAGAGGCTGATAGGAGGTAGAACTTCACTAACTTGGTTCCCTCCAACTCATATTGCTCTATTTGCTCTGTCAGCTCGCAGAAAAATGTAGTCTAATGCTTTGGTGTCAGCCTGGGAATTTTCCCTGGAAAATCCACGTTCAGACACGGATTTGGCAGGTTGAAACCAGTCTCCTGAAAAAAATAATCAAGTGAAGGGAAATTGGGTGTCTAAACTGAACTATTTAAACTCAACTAAACCTGAATAAAATTGGATGGGAATTAAGAAAAGGTGGTTTTCTAGCTTTAGGGCCTTTTCCCCTCCAAACTTCAAAGATTTGCTATGTAATAGCTTTTCTCTATCCCATCCTCCCCCAATAGTCAAAGTAAGCTTAAAATATCAAACACAATATCAAGTCTACAGAAGAGTGTAGTAATACTCTCCAATTATAAAATTATAGACAGTGCATTTGTAGGAATTTGCATTTGAGGATTGTGGTCCTCATTCTTTAACTCTGAAATAAGGCACAGAGGGTAAAATGGACAAATACAAAACACCGGCTAGAGCACCTGACAGTGCAAGAGCTACCTCTGCAGCCACAAAGCACAACCTTATTCTGAAACCAGCAGCTAAAATCCAGTCTAGAACCTCTTGTGGTCAGCAGACATTACTATTTAGCTATGAGGAAGCTTACATGAAGTGTGTTTGTGAAGCTCAGTCCACACTATCCAGTGAACATATATTAACACTATGAACAATTGACAGTTTTATTGGCAGGTTCATCAGAATCTTCATCACAACAGCCTAGAGCTGCCACATAAGGCACTTCATGCTCTGTATCACTTCCTAACACCTATAAAAATAAAAAAAAACAAAGCTACAGTGAGACATTTATTTGTCCATACATTTTATGTACATATAGAAATATAGTGTAATTAATATTTTATTAATGAGAATTTTTGTACAAAAGTCTGAGGAAATGGGGTGGGTTCATTCATACTTATTTGATTATATGTACTTGATACGTTGAAAAACTTTGTAAGTAAACTCAAAAATAATTGCCATTTATTTAAGCCATGAATAACAATGTAAGTGTAATTCCTGTCCTTGCCTTGCTCTCTTCTAAATGCTAACTATAAGTACAGTTGGTGATTAACACAGTGTTTGTAGATTCACACAGATTTTACAGATTTGTCTTTGTTGCCCAAGTGATTCTTGTGTTCCAAGTAACTGGTGAATGGATGAACAGACAGGCAGACGTGGCTATGAATGCCCAGAGGACTGAAAGTAGACACATGCAATCGATACGTAGTCTTTCCTCAACTTCTATTATGTCCTAACATTTGTTTTGTGTAAACTTATTTTTTTCCTACACAATTCTAATTTTGTGCCTCAGTTCAGTGCTTCCATCAACTTTTTATTCTGAGACTCTGGAAGTGAATGCTGAGTTTCTTGAATTATCTGAAAATAGTTAAATACATACTTGATTAGTCATTCAAATTATCAACTTTCTTGAATCCAAAATAAATTTTAAATAAAGGAAAAAATAGTTACTAACTGTTACATAAAAATAGGATTAAGTGTGGATCAAAAACTAACTTCCAGGAAGTACACAACAACTATATAGAAAAACAAGTTTTACAGAAAAATTAATGTCCAAGTAATGTAAGGCTGGCATATATGCATCAAGGAAGCCTTTTTTCAAAATTTACTGTTATTTTCTATACATACAAATCTGAGCATTCACCAACCAAAAAAGAATAATATACAGTTTTGCCTATTACTTGCTTCCTATGGTTTAGTAAAACAGTTTTTGGAAGCACATTTCTGCAGTTATTCCATTGCACTGAATAAAAAGTGGATTATCCCACCATCCCACCTCACCAGCTACATCACCAAACACCTTACAGACTACAAAATGCTATCAGCTGCTTCAAAGGGTTCTTTGTTTCCCATCTGCTTTTCAGGATGAGGAGGTGGCACTACTTTTCTTGAAAAGTCTTGGTGTTTCTATTATTTGAAATAAAACATTGGCTATTTTTATGAAAAGGAATGTTTGTTTCCTTCTTTGTAAAGAATAAAAAGTGTTTAGCTTTTGCCATAACGTTTACTTTTGCTAAGAGAAAAGAAGTTAGATTTGGGGCCAAGAAAAAACACATAATAGAAGAGAGGGCTGTTGAGGAATAACTTTGTTATGCTTTCTCTTTTTTTAACAGTATCATCTGTTTCTAAAATGGAATATGTTTATTTTTCATAAGTGAGTGTGATTGCAGAGCACAGGAGCCAGAACTTATCTCTACTGTCTTGAGAATATCTTTTGAAAGTCTCTGAGTCTAATGATAAATCTCAGCTAAATTACTGAATGGGAAGTAGATGAAAGCAAGGGAACACCTTGACGTTTGTCTCAGCAGCTCTATTGGAACATCTCCTCTCTATTTGTGTGGATTCCAGTAAGCTGACGAACCTCAAAGTACCCGTCCAGTTTTACAATAGTTCATCTCAGCCATTAATGAAAGACTTGACTCTCAAAATGGACATTTTACAGATAAGAAACTCTTTGGAAAGAGTGCCTCAATACCATTTTTATTTCTTGTAGCCCATTCTTCAACATAAAAATATCAAGACCTATCAAACATGCAAAACCAGGGAAAAGCAAAAACCAGAAATAAAAAAAAAGGTTCACCATGCCTGCAATGGTAAAAAAACATCCAGTGCACAGAAACTGTGCCTCCAAAATGTTGTCCTTTACAAAGAAAACTCAGGAAAAAACTGTTTCTGCCTGTGTAGTATTAAACCAAATATCAGCTATGTGAATCCACTTGGTAAACAGGCGTTTGCACAGAAGGTTACAATGAAATAGAATACCTGATCACTTACTTGGGAAGTTTAGCTATTTCCTCCAGACTCTAGAGTCTCCAAAGCACATCTCACTGCATCATACACCTCTATACTCACTTTTCAAGCAAGAAGAAAGAGACAAAGAGGAATTTCAGGCCAAAGCCATACACCCTGTCTAATGCAGGTGTCTAGTGACTGATAATGTCACATCTCTCTTTGATGCATTATAGCAGGATGAGAGATGACCAGTTTAAATTAAACACCTGTCTTTTAGAAGGCTAACCTTAAGGGAGATAAATGCTATCTTAACTGTAACTAAAGCTTTAGCACATCTCCTCCCCAGTATTTTTCAGATGAAATAGAGAAACTGGATGCATGATGTTGTGCCTTATATATTCTTGCAGCATCATTACATTCTCCAATGAAGGCATATGAGGTAGTGGCAACGTAACTGATCTTCTGAGCTCCAGGCACAGTGTTTAAATGATGTTTCTAGGATTTGAGACATTAACCTTACAGAGTACTGAAACCAAGGAGACAAATCAATGGCTTCATTTACTATTACTATGCAGCAACCTGAATACGCAAAGGTGCTTGCCAAAATTATGTCTTAATCTCTGTCAAAAGATTAAGACATAATTTGCACAGGAGCCTGTGCCATTACCACTTACTTAGGTGAGTAATTAGTAATTTTGGCAAAAAAAAAAGGTCCACATTGGACATGGGACAGAATCTTCCCTGTAGATTCTTAGACTAATTACCTAAAAAGTAAAAGACCAAACAATTACCAACCTGAAAAAATACTGAGTCAAAAAAGCTGCACAGTTAATTCACTTGCTTTTATTCTATTTTCTGTAATTGCTGCAAAGCAAAGTTTAGTATCGGTTGTATTTTAAGCCAATATCTTGATTCTTGATTTGAGTTAATTCTGAAATTAATTAAGCCACACATTAAGCCACACATGAATCCCTGTGCATCAAAAAAAAGTTTGTTCTAAAAGACTGTCAAAAGTTTCACCAGTTACATCAATAGTTTCAGAGACATAACTTAAAAATGGCACTTTCATGGTTTTTCTGGTCTTACATTGCTAAGTAAAAAGGGGACCAAAGGAAATAAATTTGAGCACAGGGCATGTGATTATATTCTCCCTGTCATTTCCTCACTTTGTTTCAAATTGCTCCAACTTACTGTTTTCAAGACAAAATTCAAGCATGTTCATAGATGTTCACTCCAGGGACCATTTCCCAACAAAACTGCAAGCATTCAGATCCCACCAGCTCAGCTCCCAAGAGGCTCACTGGTCTCTCCTGGCACACCGCAGGGCAGGCAGTGTACAACCACAAATACCCTTCATCTCATGCTGTAAAAACCCATCACTTCAGTGGAACACAGCACAGTCTTTGCCCTATTTACATATTTTGAATCAACAAGAATACACACAGTCACAATGACCAATTTGTCCCAAAAACAATGTTGAAACTCATGAAGCTGAAAGATGATGAAAATTGCTCAGTTCCTAGAGCTTCTGAAAAAGGGTCTGAGCAGCAGCATTATGCCAAAGTTTAAGCAGGGCTTAAGATTCAAGAGTATTTCTTACTAGACTTAAAAGCATCCTTTGATATCTCTGAGCACTAGATTGTTGCTTTCCAGAAAATGAGCCGTATGTTTCAGAGAAACACTGCTCAGCCTAATTAACATTTAGAAAAGGCTTAAAGGTCCTTGGAAGAAAAGCACGATCTCATGGAATTCATGATATTACACCAAGTCTTAATTGGCAATACTTCAATGACTTTAATTTAGAGAATAACTTTACCTACCCACTAAACAACTAATTTGCCTAATTACAAGGAAGAATCATTGACTATACCACTAATGGAAGACAGATTTGAAGACAGATTTTCAAATTACACATTTTTGTAGGTGAAACCATTTCGTTTACCTGGAAACTATCTCCAGAAGTGCAGTACTTCAAAGCAGAGCATAAAACACTGGCTGTTGATCTTTTTTTTTCTCTCCACAAAGGTATTCTGCAATTAAGTGCAAAAGCCAGAAGCTAAAATGCTTAATCCTCTTACAATTTATTAATTCATTTTATTAAGAACAATGAAGCTATCGCTACATTTTTTTCTTAAGCATAGCAAGTAAGAAAAAGCTAGTGCTTGACAAAGTCCAAGTTCAATAAAACTATATTTTCAGCTACAAGAAGGAAAGTGAAACCTCTTTAAACAGTGCCTTAAGGCAGTAGTCCCAGAAACATTTACTTAATCAGCACTCTTAAACTTACTTAACTGCATTTCTCCATTACCATCTACTGTGAGAATCCTTAATTCAACAATATTGCAAATCCTTGAAAAGAAAGAATGAAGTTCAAAGGCAAACAGACTAGTGCATAATTGACAAAGGGACTTACATTTAAAGAAATGTAACACCAAAATCAGGAAAGCTAGGTATAATCCCTAGCACCTTAAATCAACAAAGTATCCTTACTGCTCCAGGAATGAGAGAACTAAAATAAATAAATAAGAACAGCCAAAGCACAAACAACAAAAATCCAAAGAAAAACAACAACAACAAAACTCCCCAAAATCAGACAAACCCAAACAAAATAGAAAACCACCAAGTCAAGGACTTCACAAAATGAGACTGCAGCTAGTTGAAACTGAGAAGGCACAAGACATGGTCATGAAGCAAGAAAGGATCACCATCACCTCCTCTCTCCAGCATTAGCAACACGGACACCACGTCCCCATTCTGCACAGAAGGGCAGCGCTCAGGGCAGGCTCCAAGCCCCCTGCGCCAGGTGCACTGGAGGGCCAGGGCCTGGCCCGCCCTGGTTAGGTCCCTTTGGCATCAATGGCGTCCCAATGGGAGGAAGGCACGCACGGGGGGCCACAGGGCTCCCTTCGCACCTGCACAGCCCAGGAAGGAACACAGCCTCGGCAGCTCCAGGAGAGACAGGAGCCAGGAAAAAGTAACTTGTGTAACAGAGAGAAATAGCAGCTTCAAGTATAAGAAAGGCTCGCTATCTCTTTGGGATTTAATCATGCATTTTAAAGGACAACAGAGAGGAGCAGAGGGGGAAAAGATGGCCTCTAACCTAGACTGTATATGAGCGATAAACAAAAGGGACTAGAAATCAGAAACCCTTTCATAGTGGGCAAAAAACTCTGAAAGTTTCCATCATTTCAAACTCAGCGTTGATAAGGGTCAAGAAGAAAATTCTTACTTTTAGGAACGTTTGCTGTAATCTGTTCCTTGAAAAAATGACAGCTATGGAATGAATCAAGTAACTGCTATTGAAAAAATCATCTGTTCTGCAAAAGGCAACTTCTCTGCCAGCTGGTATTTAAGAGACAATTTTATGTGAAGAAAAACAAAACATAATTTACAGAATACGCTCATCCAAATTCACTTAAAGGTAAAATGTACTAATTTTCCTGACTGTAAATAATTTCTCCTCTTAGACACACAAAACCATCAGTATCACAACTGATGGCAATTTCTAAATCTGAAAAATATTCTTAGAAATCACGACTGTGGATTATCAGTGTCAAAATCCATCATGTCGATCCATAAGAAAAAATTCACCCACTAGCATATTTACCAGGAATCCTTTCAAGCTTATTCCTTAGTGAATACCTAATCAGAGCATTATACAGGATGAGACACAGAAAGCGCCAGATTCTTCTGAGATGGACTTCCAGTGAAATTTGAAAGATATACAATTTTAAGACCATTTGCAGTTTCATATTTTAATATTCATCTTTTAATTTAGTTGGACTGGTCTCTGAGCAACCTGAACTACTGGGTGGCATTTCTGCCTATGGGTGGCATTCTTGCCTATGGCAGTACAGTTGAAACCACATGATCTTTAAGGTCCCTTCTAACCCAAGTTATTCTAAGATTCTATGATTAGTAGTTACCTTCCAACCCATTCAACAACTTTGTCTATTTTGTTCTACAAAACAAACCGGAAAAACCCAATCAACAAAAAAAAAACCCTAAAAATCATTATTACAAGGGTGATATTTGCACACACTAAAATAACCTAATTATATTTTTATCCTCCAAATGTACAAATAGAATGAGTTCTATATATAACTATAAAGCACAAATTATACACCTACAAAGCACAAAATAAAAATTTGGTCATGTAAATATTTACTTTACAGTTCCACTAACAGCAGAAATTTATTTCACAAGCTGTTGAGCAGTGGTTTGGAGCAAAGTTAACTTCAAGCTTGATCTGAGAAACACAATGCAGAGAGGGATGTGTAATCTCTATTTGAACCAAACACTGCACATTCAGCTAATGTACTGAGATAAATTGTGATCCTTCAAATATTTAGTTACAAGAACATCCAATGAAACTGGCCAAGGATGTCAACAGAAGCTCTATTTATTGACTTAAGCTAAGTGCTCACAAGACAAAAATCTGCTTATCTTCATTGATAACACGCTTAGAAAGTCAAAGGAACTGGACCACGCCTACCACTTAAATTTAAAAGCCCTCACCAGGCCCACCTTAGCTACTCAGATAATTTGACTACAACTGCACGGCAAGTGGGAGAAGAGTTGCAAACACAAGTTTAGCAAACACACAGTATGAACTTATTTAACGTGGTCAGGAACAGAAATTTTGGAACCATCTTATCTCACCAGGCCCTTATTCACAGCAAAGACTTCTGTTTTGTCAGCTAAACTGGATCAAAAATTGTTTGACAAAGGTCTTCACTATAAAAATTAAGGGGCTTACTGAAAGCACCCATGTAATTAAAATAATTAGACTTGTTTCTCATACCTACAGAATAACAGATTTAACTTAAAGCACATGCTTACAGTTTTTATGACTTGCTTCAATAATTAAATATTCAGCTCCTTTCTGCAATCTTTCTTTGGATTTGTATAACTAATTCATCCTCGTTAACATTTCACACACTGCCTTATTCAGATTTCCTCTCATTCCACACATGGAAAAACTGCTGATAGAAATCAGACTCCTAAACAGAAGCTCAGATCAGTGTTTAGTCAGCACACTTTCAAAAATCTCAATTCTGAGACGCACTCTTTACAAAGTATTTAATTCTATCCAAAACCAAACGAATTTAAATTTCAGTGGAACCACTCTGTGTCATCTTGTTCCCTATTCTGCCAAATCAGGTCACCTCAATGCAGCATTCAGTCAGTCTTTCTCTTGGCTTATCCTCAAAAAAGCTGTTTTTCCTAATATTATCACATATTATAAAGGTCAGCTGAGAACAGCATCTCACAAATCACACCAATGGATTTTCAATATGCGTTTTATTGCTCATATGTTCTAAAACTGAAAAAACTCATAAACTAAATGCTCATGGTAAATTAGATATAAAAAAATGCAACCCTTCATATATACTTGGTAAGAGACACCTTTTAATTCAGCTGGGTAGGCAAAAATAAACATATTTCTTCACAAATGCTACATCAGAATCTTCCCTATCAAAAATAATCTATGTATGATGTCAGTGTGATTTCACTATATTGACCTACTGCTTCACAATAGGGCAAAGTAATGAATTTCCAAACTATGCAAGCTAAAATAACATTTGATTACATACTACTACTTCTCTTAGCTAAAGCCATTTAATGGCAATCAGTTTATTGTCATTGCCACTAACTTGAAGATGCTTTGTCTTCCCATAATCCTCTACAGAGCCCCTCAACACATATTTGCACAGAGTGATTCAGCACTTGGCACCAGTGACAGGTAAGGGGGAGGTGGACTAGCAACCTGTTCTTTCATGCCAAACTATCAAGGTAAAGCTAACAAACCTATCCTAATCCATAATTTTCTACTGTGTCTACAATAAAGCATTGAGAAGAAACTTCACAGAAAAACCTTCAATTGTATCAGAGAGCATTGTTTTAGCAACAGATTTGACTAATTAATGCTGTTTACACACCAAGTTTGCTGGAGTTCTTTGCTTTAAGAGCTGTTTTATGATGATTTAACTTTGAAACATTAGCATAAGGTGCTCTTAAATTGAAGAAAGAATGTCTAAAGAAGGCTGCCTCGTTTAAACTGATCTCTAAACTTAAGTAATTTAATCACTATACTTTTCTTGTGTACATAAGGCCTTTGTCTTACAGCAGCCCCTTAAATAGTGTAGGATACTGAGAGAAGAATGCTTGGACCACGAATCCAAAATGAGCTTCAGTTTAGGTACACAAGGCTTTGTTTGATTACTCCCTTCTAACCAGCTTGCCCTATGCTAACAGCTCTTAGGACAGTTATATTTGCATGACAATGAAGAAGAGATTTTTAACCGTTCTGTGTGTAGAATGAGAAGAAGTGGATACCCATTATGTCACTACACTGAACTAAAATATTATAACTTAGGCAAGCCAAGGCTGGATAGACTAATATATTTTCCCAAAATCTATGCAGGCGCCACATGAACACACACTCACAGGAAAAGAAAATAAAGGCATTACTCAGAAAATAATTTACGTTTAGCAAAAGGGATGTCGTTTGCCATAGTCTATGCATAAGCAAAACAAAAGAATATCTTTGTGAAAGCAAATTTCACGAACAAACAATTTGCATAATGTTCTCCAGTAGCCCTTGCCTTTTTCTGTATAATAAAAGCCTGTGTGGGTGACCGTGCACACGCTCCTGTTATAACGCCTTGGGAGAAAAACATAATTCAGTGAGGCTGGGCCCCACCTCACTTCCTTTGCTGACAGGTGCTTGACAGTCCTTGTGCCCAGGGCATGCAGCTGTGGCTTCCCCTCTCTTCCTGCAACAGTTAACACTATCCTCACCAGCTGCTGGACAGCCCAGTATGGCCTGTAAAGAACTCTATACACACCTTCTTTTCAAGATTCTCAAGCGTTTGAATCTCACTCTAGTTTGCTTTCAGGCTGCTCTATAACCTTCTTTCCCATTCTTTTAACAGCTTCTTCAGATATTTATATTTGTGTACAATATGAGAGATGGGTTTGTTAATCTGTTGTTTTCTCCCTTATTGTTCTGTTCACTTCCTTGTGTTTTCACATCCAGTTCAATAACCGTAAAAGTAAGATTTTTCTCTCCCATTTTTCCTATTTTATACCTTCCATCCCTGTGCCTATTTTCTCACAGATTTTTCCCTCCTGCTTTTGATTTTTGCCCTTTAGCCTCACTTCCTTTCTTGGTAATCAATAACAACAATCTAGATTGCCTAACACCAGAGTGGAACCTCCTTTCTTCATACAGGAAACAGAACTCTGATTTACACATAAAGACACATATAAAATACAGTTTAGCACCCGCACAAGGTAGAAATGGGCACAAATCCAATTCTTGCTATAGCAGACCATGACAATTATTATCAAAGTATATTCCTGCCTTATATGCCTCTTCTCTTTCACTTTCCAGCAGATTTTCAGAGGCAAGACAGTTCCTTCTAGTATACAGCCATATTTTACCTGGGTCTACATGAAAACTGAACATTTAAAAAAGCTTAGGCAAAAATCTCACATTTTTCTTCTAAAGTATTAATCCATGACATATGTAAAGTGTTTTCTGTGTGTCATGGCTTCCACATTCGTCTGTTTCTAGATCAAGGGAAGATGTAGACAACTTGAAAATGGAGATACCTAGGACAATGGACAGCATTTTTAGGCATAGCCAAAGGATTTGACATCATTTTTCCCAGGGTTTCTTACATTGCCATCCTACATCAACTGATAGAGTTCAGAGATACCATACTACCAATACCTTCCTGGTGTGTCTAGGAAATCTCCTTGCTCTCTGCAGACTATTCCTTATAGATGAGACCATCAACAAACTTCTGCAAAAAGATTTTTTAAAAAAACTAGTAGAGGTTTTATTACCTCCTGTGTGATTGCACACAGGCAAACTACAGTTGTTTTGATGGAGGCAAAAATCCCAGCTCATTTTTGTCTCTTCCCTGAACTCCATATCCACCTCTGGTGTCAGCTGTGGTTGTGGGCATTCAGTTTGATCCAGGGTTTGGCACTGGTCTTCTATAGCTCTTCAGTACTAATATATTTCGATAAAGTATTTTCCATCACCTTATTATTGCTCTGACATAGTCATTTAGCTTTTCACATGACCAAATTTAGGTCTTTACTCATGCCAGAGTAAAGAACTCAAGAGTTTGGACTACTATTTATTTATTTGACCCTATCACTTGCCACAGATGGGCCAGGCAGTCTACAGATAAACAGCACATCATGCCTTAAACAGGCCAGATGGGTAGGTACTAAGATTTTCTTGTTTTCACATTTGATATTATAGATGTAGCCTTTTGTTTTCTTTAGTGACAACATTTTGTGTCTTTTATGTAGTTAAAAGGGGTTTTTTCCATTGTGCAACGCTTGTTCTCAAACTGAGGAAGACTGGGAGGAGGGGGTTCTGAGAAACTAGTGCTTTGAGCCACTCAGGAAATGATTTCAAGAATACTGGATAAATATCCCACTTATGGAAGGACTGAAAGGAGAAAGCAAAGAGGAAGAAAAGAGAAAAAATAGAAAAGAAAGAAGAGAGACGAGAGTAGTGGAGGGGAGGGGAAACAAGATCCAAACCCTCCTCTGTTACTTGCATAATGCATCTTTCTAAAGAGACAAGTATACAAAAGCAGAAAACCACAGCATTTATGAGCTCCATTTACTTCATTAAACCAATGGAAAAACTATTAGTTTCACATTAGTTTCACAAAAGCATACTATTTTCTTACCAAGAACCTTGATGGTCTTTTTCTTTATGTTTTACAGCCAATACACCTGCCCACAAGACCAACACGACTTGTAAAACAGTTCTGCTCTATTTCACAGGTCTGAGCATCTTAGTGAGTATCATGCTGTATTTTCAGACAGCAATGGAACTTAGAATTTCTGGAATGAAGTATACAGTAACTGACATCTTTCACGAAATTTTGTTTTCCACCAAGAACCAGTATTGGAATACTGCCACAAGAATGGAACATACCATTGGAGCTTATGAGGCCAGATCTCCCAAAGCAGCTTTTAACACAGTCCCTGAAAGGAATATTCTAGCCAAAATGTCCATTTTTGTCAATAGCAACATATTGGCATATGCACTGAGTCACCAAAGATGATCTTCCAGGCCAAATATCCATCCATACAAATATAGAATTTGCCTGGGCAGAGTTTGCAAGAGATCATTTTTCCAGATGGAGTGCAAGATATATTTCATTTCAGGTCCTCAGGTACTTAGAAACAAAACCATTTTAAAGAGGTGTAATTTTTATCCATATAACAGCATGAAAAAGGTAAAATAAATAACTAGGATAAGATTGTGGACAATGTACTTCACAGCAAAAAAAACCAGAGCCATAGGGAAGCTGTTCTTGTCCCTTTGAGTCTTCAAATCTTATCTAAGCAATCACCTTCTTTTCAATATTGTTCTTTCATCCACTACACTGTATTTCTTGGACTCAAGGCAGATATAACTGTGAAGTTATAAGTAGCAGCTGTTTAACCACAAAGTTAATTAAAATCACCAAAAGAAACCCCAAACAACTCCACTGATACACATTACTGCCTGCCTCACAACGTACTTTAGGTGGTGTTACATATGTACACCTATAATGATTTACACTGCAATCCAGCGTCACCCAGTATCCTACAAACAGTGATGCTGACCACCAGAAATTTTTATACTGAGTCAGAATGAAAGCATTTAGGATTATTCATTAGTTATAAGTAAAAAAAAAAAAAAAAAAAGGACAAATTCTGGCTGTATAGAAGCCAGTAGTACAACTTCTCCCAAACTTTCAAGCAAAGATTAACAATTAAGTAGTAAATGGACATCTGGCCAGAGCTTCTGCCTCACACACTAATATGTAATATGAGCCAGTCAGCCTTTATATGAGTGCCTTCCTCGAAAACATCTTCTTTATTCACAGATAGTTCTTCAGGATAGAGAGTCTTCTGAAACTCAAGAAACTTACCACTTCCATAGTCTCTCCAAAAAGATGAAAGGAAAATAATCTTTTTTTTTAACTCCTTCTTCTGTGCCACCATCATGGGAAAGGTCTACCATGATGATTTCCCCATGTGCTAGCAATTCCTCATGGCCATGCAGGCAACAGATCATCCACCAGCCCGTAGGAGTCTTTCAGGACTTAGCAGTGGCAGCAATGCCACTGCAGGACCAGTGTATGGAAACTGGGTCACTTCTGAATACAGAAGCTGATGCAGTAGGGACATGTAACTGATTCTTGTGACTAAGGGCTTATGGAGTCTTGCCAAATTTAATTTAAACCCTCAGGGCTTAAAGCAGGGAAGAAGTTTCCCCTATGATAAAGGAAGAATAAATTGTCCTCTTCCATTTTTGGAAAATGTGACAGAAGCAGCTTCCCAGACAGACTCCATAAATCAGGTGCCTTCTTACATTCTAAAATGGATAGATGAAGTAAGGTATACTTACTCAGCAAGGTGCAGTAGGGAGAGAAAGATAAAATCTGCACTAGCTAAGAGGCCCACAGCAGTAGCCATCAGGTCTGCAAACTCTGTTGGGTGCTGATGCAATGCTCTCAGTTGCACTCCTGTTTCTTCCAGCAGCTGCCCCAGGTACACTGGGAAAGACAAACCCATCTGCCTTCAACTCTCAGAGTTGGTAGGAAATGTTAAAGGCTGACTTTGAAAGATTTGGGTGTAAAGAATGAAAGATAAATCAATGCAACATTTTTCCTCCCTGGTTTTGTCTGCCACCATCAAATCATTGTGCCGGAAAACAGCATGAATAGCTGATTTGCTAGCACACATCAGTAAATTCAACTTTTTAAGCTTAAAAGATGTTTTAGACTCCATAGACTTCCTCTCCAGTACACAAAGCTGAATATTACTTATGACTATAAATATAGTTAATAATACAATATTACTATATAATATAGAATTATTTATAATTATAACTATATATTTTAGTGGTCAAAGTGGTTATTTTTGAAAGTGAAAGTAAGATAAAATTTAAACAAAACCCATCTGCCATACAATTCTGCTGTAAATATCTCTAGTTTACACAATAGTTCTGAGAGTACTAGTGGGATATATGAAATAGTTGTTTGAAAGGAAGCTAAGAGCTTCTGTAGGTGGCATGTTTCAGTAAACGGATAACGTAAAGATTTTTCTTAAACCACTTTTTTTGTTCAATAATCTTTTTCACTGTTAAAGTTATTAAAAATCTTTCATATGATAAGTTGTCTGCATTCTATATAAAAAAAAAACCTGCTAACTCAATAGGAGGCTGTCATAAATGTCAGTGCTAGGCTGAAATGGGACTATTACTTTTTTCTCCCTACCATTAATTAAAATCTCAGTATGACAAAATGTTCATTGCAAGAACAAGTGAAAAAAAAAAATACAAGGAAAGCACTGAATGAATCAATTCATTATGCATGTATTCACTACTAAGTTCCTTTTTCTTCTGTTACTCTCCCTTCTAAACCTTTTGATTAAGCTTTACACTAAGTCAGACAAGCTGTCTCCTATGAGAAACGAATATAGGGGTTTCATTATAATGATATGCCTTTTGGTACACCAGCACTACACAACTACAATTACACTTTCCCTAGCTAGATGATCAAGGAAACTCTGATTGTGCTTTCTATAAAAAATCCATGGATAAGAGGTAAAAAACTGTTAAACAACAAGCATATTTGAAAGTGAAATACGTAAGAAAGCAGACAGTCATGTATAAGTGTGATTTTTTTTTCCATATAATGTAGAGTGCTGGTTAGCAGCTTTATCACTTGAGAGCAAGTGATTATTCAGCATCAATAACCCCTATTATGAGTTGTGAATTTTTTTTAAGTTAAAAGCGCTTAAATAACAGAACAAGTATAAATTACCCGGAAAAAACTTAACAAAAGCTTTTTAATAAATCTAATTTCACATGCATTCATACACTTTGTTCTACAACTAAGAGGACTTTAATTTGAAAAGTTCATTAGATAAAAAATTATTTTCCTTAGTCCTTGTAACATATTTAGTTTCATAGATCTGTTGGTTTCAGGTTTAAGTAATGTATACAGCTCTAGGTTAAGTCTTTGGATACCTGTGAGGGAGGAAGAACAAAGGAATACTCAAAGCCTCACGGAATTGCCATATTCTCCATTTCAGCAATGAGAAAATACTGGAGGATTCTGACAGAGATGCAGAATGGCACCTGCATCCAACCCCATACCCTCAGAAAAATCAGCGATGTTTTCACTTATTTGCAATTGTTGCTGCTGAATTGGGGGCTGAAGAAGAAACTGTAAAATAAAAGAGCAGATGGAAACCCCAGAAGAGCAGATGAAGAGCTGCCAAGAGTGACTGAGGTAAAACAGAGCCAAATATTTTTATCAACTCCTAAAAGAAGACATTTTTGGTAGTGAGATCAGAAGCTGAGCAATCACACCAAATTATGTTCCAACCTGAGATGAAAGTTTTAGTTTTGTTTTTCCAGCCAGTATAAACAATAAAAGAAAGACATAATAGGAACTTTTCTGAATATATTGAACAAAATGAGAGACAACCTTATAACTTAAAACTTTGGAAGGGAAGTCCACTGGAAAACAAAATAATACTGGATAGAGGGAGATGCTACACAGCAATTTTGTTTCACAAAGGTGAGTGTGGTTTTAAGATGAAAGTTATTTATCTGTTACTGCTTTAGGGGCTGTTTGTTGCGCTGATGGAAGGCAAAGGTCAGACCTACACTAAAGAAACTTTAGCTGTTTATTCAGAAGTCAGGGTTCAAGTTTTTGTTGCTGCTGTTTCCATTAACAAAACTGCATGTCAGGCAAACTGAAAGGTGATGCCTGGTTCCAGACTACTGCTGCACAACAGCCTGACTCCATGAGATGCACTCCTGAGAAGGATGTCTGTGATGGTCTGAGAGGTCAATAAAAGCTTTCAGAGGCTGTTCAGGAATTAATGTTTCTGATAAGAAGAGAAACAAAAAACTTGATCTGTCCAAATTTTCATTCACCAAAGCAAAATTAAAAGAATGTGTTCTGGAAATTTCCCCCTAAAAGATGAGGGGACAGAAATCCTGGGATTCATCGAAGACCTCTGTTAAGTATTTTAACAGACAAACCTAAATAGGCTCTGTACACAGACAAGAGGCTTTTATTAATTAAAAAAAAAAAATGAAAATAAAGTCAACAACAAAACAACATGTTGTCCAGAGTGGAAAAGGATGACCAGTGTAAAAGACAAAATAAGCATATTTGAAAGTGAGGAAGTGTATCACTCACATTCCAACATTACCTGGAAAAGTAATTAAATCATAGAGAAGGACTTTAGAATATGCCATTTGTACCAAAATCTGTCCCTGACATGCAAAAAGAGCAACCAGCTGTGTGTAGAACCATTTAACTGGGCTATAATGAATTCTAGCTTCTCTAGGAGCTACCCAACAACTACACAGTAGTTGAAAATTTCATTTTCTCTCTTCCATCCAGCTGCTCACCCTCCTACTGCTAGTCCCAGTATGTTATTAAATCCACACTGCTGTCTCCATGCTCAAGTTTTAAGAGGCTGAGCAAAAGGAACTGCTTCCCACATTGCCAGACCTTCAGAGTCCCCACAAAGCCTCAGATTGGTGGTGATTTCTTCTTAGTCCATCTTAACCACTATTAGGGAATTGGAGTCCCCAGAGAGCGAGTATTTTCATTGGGCACTGGCAGCAGGCTGCACAGGCATGTCGCTTGCTGCTGATGAAAGTCAAGGCCTATGCAGCTAGGTTTAAGACCAAGACCCTAAATGACATATATACACAGAAACAACCAGCTGTTTCACTGGTTTACATTGCTTGACATAATGCAGCTGGAAGTGGTTTTCACAGAATCAGAGAATAAGATGAGTTGGAAGGGACCCATGAGAATCCTGGAGTCCATCTCCTGGCTCTGCACAGAAACACCCCAAGAATCACACCACATGTCTGAGACTATTGTCCAAACATTTTTTAAACTCGTCAGGCTTGGTTCTGTGACCACTTCCCTGGGGAGCCTGTTCCAGTGCCCAACCACCCTCTGGGTAAAGAATCTTTTTCTCATATCCAACCTAAACCTCCCCCGACACAACTTCAGGCCACTCTCTTGGGTTCTGCCACCGGTCACCAGAGAGATCAGTGCCCGTCCTTTCTCTTCCCCTCACAAGGAAGTTGCAGGCTGCAATGAGGTTTCGCCTCAGTCTTCACTTCTCCAGGCTGAACAAAACAAGTGAGCTCAGCCACTCCTCACACAGGTTCCCCTCAAGGCCCTTCACCACTTTTGTTGACCTCCTTTGGATGCTCTATAGCAGTTTAAGGTCTTTCCCAAATGGCGGTGACCAAAACTGCACACAAGTATTACAAGGCCCAGCTGATGAGGATGATATTTGGGCAGCCCAAAGTGATTATTCAACACCTCAGCACACACAAGTGTTTGCTGAAAGTGACCTTAATAATGTGTTTGTCTACCACTTTAAACCAAAAGCCAAAAATGTATATAGTGAGTGTAATACTGTATATACAGTTAAAAGAGGTTGTCCTTTATAATGTGCATAAGCATCAAGAGTGTGCTTTGGAAAAATCAAACCAAAAATTAACACACATCAAGCACCTGCAAAATCTAAACTGGGGATTACAATTCGGGACAGATAATTGGGCACTACTGATAAATGAAAATGTGCTTTGAAAGGCAGATACATATATAGCATTTCCATGGAGAATTTGCATTCATTGTCCCACAAAATAGTCCGTCAATGCATCAGCTCAACAGTAACCTTTTTTTTCTTTTTATTACTAGATGAACATGTTTTATGCATGGATGAGATATATGGGTGACAGCTCATTTTTCCCTTGCAGTGAACTCAATCTTATCCAAACTATTAATGTAAGAGGGGTCCAAGACAGATTTGCCAGTGGATGTTAAGTCAATGCCCACTGACTTAACTGAGGACAAAACTCAGCCCTTAAGCAACAGAAGAAATATTAGGTGGTACAGCTACTCAGTACAGAGACTTCATTTTCTCTTTGTGAAAAATAGACTTGAAACAATATATTCAGGTGACCAAGCAATTTATGTCCTTGCTACCTTTATCAACATTTTCATTAGTACTTGGAGTTCACTTTGGCTTGTTTAGTTGCAAAATGAGCTCCTATAGCACAAACATTTCTGCAAGTGCCATAACTGGATTGAAACAAAGACATACTTTGTTTCCAGGAAAAATCTTCATACTGTGTAGAACAGTAAGCTTTTAAAGCAAGTCATCTTCAAATACAAAGTGTTCCCCAGGCAGATTTTACTGCTCTAAATTTAATATTAGCCTGTTCTGTAAGTCAGTGAAGTGGCTGGCAAACACTTCTGTAAGATTTTATCTAGAACACATAATGACAGCAATTTCCCATTTTTCTTGTACATGACCAAATCACAGAATGCCTTCACAATTAAAACCCAAGTTCATGCACTTCTTCAAGTTACAGTTTATCTATCAAACTGTTTCTGTGTCAACTACAGCTGTAAGTTCCAGCACCCTCAGTTTAATTGACCTTATGGAGATGATTGAGAGTGAAGTCTTGATTTGTAACCACATTATGTTCATTTCTAAAGCATAAATGAAGCATCCATTTTATGACCAAAACTTGTAAATGTTTTAGTACAGTAAGTATCTTAAGTCTAAGTTGATGATCTAAAAAAATTCAAACTGCCACAGCTATCAGATATATAAGAATTAAAACACAATGTCATTTATATAAGCAACAACTGGAATAACAATTTTAGAATCAGCCTGTTTCTTACTACTCTGCTAGCTTTGCTGTTGAACAGAAACTTGACAGTTCAGTCAGGGCAAATTTTAACAATTTCCTTCAGGCAGTCCTCTTTGGGAATATTTTTATCTCAGTTTTTATCTACAAGCCTGTGGTGCACTGACAAGCTTTCCTCACAGACATGTCACTGGGTGCATCAACATTGCATTTTATTACTAGCTATATTCAAACCAAATCAATCCATAGGCCACTCTAAATAAAGAAGCACTACTTCATCTAACAAACATGCAGTACCATGTGTCTGCTGAAGACCTACTTCTTCCTACGTGAGCGTCAGAAAACCAGCAAGAAGATACCCTGTGCAAGGTTTATTTCAGAGAATTCTCTGAAAAAAATTTGAAAAAAATTTGAAAAAAATCAAAAAACCCCCCCACAACAAACCAAACACAAACTCAGGAGAGCAAAACTTTTTGGGTAACTATAGATGTGATACAATATCCTTAGGCAAATATGACATAGTGAATACAGATATTAAATAGCTAAATAATATGACAATATGCAATACTGGTAAAACATAACAGGCCAGAGTGGTGTAAAGCTAAACATACAATACTGGACCAAAATCCCAGCTTCAAAAGTCAGGATGAAAATAATATAAACAGTTGAGCCAAATTTTGTCCTGTGAGCACGAAAATAGCAAAGCTTGTAATTTTTTTCAGAAAGAACATCTACATTTAACCACATGAATTCATTTAGACCACAAAATATAAGAATAGTTCCTCTTGCATAGAAGTAAAAATACAATAAATTAAAATAAACACAGAATCAAAAGAACTTGGATAAATTTATTTACACTGCTTTCTGCACCTTTAGCATTCTGTCTCCCTGGAGCTCAAAAAAATCGTCTTATTAAGGAGGTGCACTTTTTTTTTTCAGTTATGTGGAACTGTATGACACCTTCTAGAATAACCAGAAATTCTTAACTATGGACACTGAAATACAGCCACATTAACAATACAAATCAACATTTCTCCACTATGTTAGTTAAAATCTTACATTTTGTGCCATGAGTGCAAAGGATGAGGAACTGTTGGTGGCATCTTACCAGTGACCCTCTGAAAGCTGTGGACAGGCACAGAAGTCTCTCCTTCTTTCTCTGAATCAGGAGGAAATAGGAAATGGACATCTGGGAGAGAACTCTTAGGCGCAACAGAAAGGACAAGGTTGTACTGCTGCTCGAGGAGGGGAAGTAATTGGAATCAATGAGATCTCCCAACTTTCAGCTTTCAAAATCCTGTCCTTAGTATCAAAAAACTGCCATAAAAATGGCAGTCTCTGCTTTCCTCCTGTAGCCAACTGCTAGAAAAGTCCATCCATTATGCCTTCACTAGTGCCAGGTCTCAAAATGCCCAGGTATCAACACTGAGAGCATTGACTGTCAGCCAAGGGCAGCTCCAGTCAGAAAGCATTTAGCTACCTACATAAAGGAGTCTGAAGACAGACCAGAGGATGGGTTGATATGATAAGCATAATCCAGCAGTTCTGCTTCCTTGAAAAAGAAAAAAAAATAACGACCTTGACATGAAGCCTGTATAGTATGACTGCATCCCCACAGATGAAAAAAAGCTGACAGCTCTTTCAGTGGGAGAAGCATTGTTCCACATCACTCTCTCTGATGGTACACCATGAAAGTTACACAGATTAAGTTTACATTAAAATTCAGAAAAGCCTGCAAAAGGAATACACAGTAAAAACTATGAGACAAACTACCAGGGGAAAAAACAAAACAAAGAAAAGTAAATGGAACAAACCAGAACCTGACCAATACTTTCTTGTTGAAATACACCAGTGGCATTAAAACATTTTCTGTACTTTTTTCCAAGTATCCCCAACATTTCCAGATGGAGAGCTTCTTGTCACCTTTGAAAGATGACACATACAGAATGCTAACTGTGGTAAGCATTTCCCTTCTCCAGAGATTTAAGAGTATTTTACTTCTTGGATGCAAAACAAGAAAAAAATTATTAAACACTGTCCCATATCTCTTCTATTATAGAGAAACGCTATTGGGAAATGGTGTACATTTCGCCAAGTTTCCTTTGAGTCTGCTGCAAGGTTCTTACTTGCCAAATGTAGTTAAAATAGAAAGTGTAGAAACTGACAGTAACAACTGAACCAAAAGTTTGGTACTGAGGATTTAGTTAAAATCAGAAGTAAGAGAAGACACTGAAAGCTTGGAGACTTAATATGTATGTTAGAAAAAATGTACCAAGGACCACAAATAAAAAAAAGAAAAAAAAATTAAATTCCTCTCTATGCATAGATGACAGATACATCATCTACTGCACTTAATAAGATGCCTGATTTTTTTTATTCTATATACAAATATCTTTATAACCTTATTTTTATACTTTACAATAAAAGTATATTTTTAACTTTAGCATATCAACACTAGCTGATGTGCTAAAATTATGGGGAAATAAGACCCAGAAAATTAGTTATTGCATTGAATGCATACCTCAAAGCATCTCATTTTAAGCATGCCTTTGGTACATTTTACAAGGCATGCTCTGCTATTTTCATTGTAGTAAAATCATTTACCAAATATTAAAAACCTAACATACTTGCAGTCCTTTAACATCCCTTCATTCTCATGGGGGCTTACATTAATAAAATGTCAATGCATCTATTGCTCTCTATCACAAAACTAATTTTTCAAGATGTACAAAAGGACATCTGAAGCATTATGCCATTCATGGGAAAGTTGGGCTTTTTAAAATTCACTCCACTGTCCCCGAGGAACTGTAGCAAGTACCCTCCAGACTCAGGGGGGAGCTACAGATTTATTCCTGAGCACGGCATGGCATGCAGCCAAAGGAGTCATTTAGCAGAGTTTTTGGCCATGCAGGAAAGTGTTCCATTTCTTCTGCCATTCATTGAGACCCACGAGGAAACTGAGACAGGAAGTCAGGCTTCCAGATAATAGGAGTGTTCCTAATGATGTCCTTTGGCTCACAGCACAGAACAGTTCCTCTATGCTCGCCCTTGCTACATCTTCTTCCCATATAATTTCCCACTGTAAAGGGGGAACAACAAAAGCTCTTAAAATTAGTTTTCTTTTGCATCCTATTCAAAGAGCCTGCTTAAGCTACATGGATTATCTACTACTGTACTGTGTATGAACAGCAACTTTTTGTTTTAAAACAGCTGATTGTGCTTCAAAATTAGTCTACCGTAATGTCACTTCAGAAAGATTTCCCGCATTGCATTGTCTGCATACATATATATATATATATACACATATATATATATATATAAACATCACAAAACACCACAAAACACCCAAAAAAAATAGTTACACAGTAATTACCTGGTTACTTCTTGTCTCCACTGTAACACACTATTGAAAAAAATACACCTCAAGTAAGCTCCAGTAAAGTGACCCTAAATACAAATTTTCTTCATCTTTAAATTCTGACCTCATTAAGGTGAATGCCACTATGCCATTCATCTCATTAGAAGTAACAAGGAGATCCTGAAATGAACTGCAGTCTGAGTGAAGAATTCAGCCTTATAATTTGCAGCACAGAAACATAAGGCATTTAGTATTCATACATAAATGTGCCAGGACACACAAGTCAGATAAAAAAATGAAAACACTACTTAATCATAAAGGGAAAAAAACCCTGAAACAAAACACCTTCATTGTCTGCTGTGGGTGCCTGCCCAGAGCATAGCTCTCTGTTGTACAGTCCACACCATAGCTTACCTATCACAAGCCACTGTCTGTGACACATAATTAATGCAGGTTCTTCCACAACCCACCTGTGGGATCTTCTGTATCCCATGGCAGGATATAAGGCAGTGTTATTTTAGCTACGATAGTCCAAAGAGAAGAAACAGTTTGCAAAAAGGGTAGCTACCTTTTCTTAGTCAATCTCACAGAATGAAAAAGTGTAACAAATGTCCTGACACACAACCTTCATAGGCCATGGCATTTCACCAGGTGTAAGAGCCACTGAACAATCCACATCAGTGTCCAAAAGGAAAACCAAAAGATCTCTGAAAGAACAATTCATCCACATTTAACTGAATGACAGGCTGGAACAAAATACCACTGGGAATTATGTTTATCATTACTTGAATTAAAAGTCACTACCTCAGCAGCTGATAAATACAGACAGAAGTTTGACCTGCAGAAAAAATGCACTCAGAAATTTCTGCTGGAAATCATCTACCTATGACTGTAGAAGACTCAGCACAGGATAACTCACCCATCATTTGCATCTCAGTTTTACCTGATTACCCAATTTCCCTGGCAAATAACCCATTCTCCATGATTTCTCTAAGCACCAATCCAGCCTTAAACACCGGTGACTCCTCAGGCAACAAGCAGGAAGGAAAACTAAATTCAGAACTGATCATGAAGAGGGTAGGAAGGAAAGATGCAGTGTGTGTTTGGCTGTGCCCTGGGGGCCAAGTAGTTTCTGTGGCTCCATCAGTGCATGAGCAAGTCTTGCACATGCTCCTTTCTGATGGACAGCCAGGTGTAGGAAGGTTTTTTTCAATATCAGAACAGCATCAAAGGAATCACAAGTGATTGCCATGTAAGAATGGGGATGTTAACTTTTTTCATTAGCACTCACAAGTGGATCCAAAATCTTTTCTAGGTCTTTGCTGATTTTGATGACACATCATCTGCTCGTTGGGAAGAGAAGAAAATTTCTCCACTGATAAAACCTAGGCTATTCTAGGTCCATGAAGTCAAGTCAGATTTTGTGAGCAGAAACCAAGGGTCAAATAATTTTTCTTCTTCTATATGATTATGTAGTTAGAACTGAGTATTACTATTCATGTTCATTTTTGTTAATTTTTTCCTTATGGGTGTTATTTAGTCTGACCTTGTTCATAACTAGGAATGACAAACAATGTTTAGAAAGACTTGATTATAAAAGTAATTCAGGAAACCTTTTATTTCTTATACAAATTTGAACCTAGGATGTCTAGATCAATGAATCAGTAAAAATACCTGGTATGTGATGGAATGTTACACCATACACCAAATAATTCTAAGATACATTATAAAAAAATCTCAAAAAATAGCCAAGAAAAATTAATTTTGTCCAAGTTGATAAAGATTATCATGACTTGAGCTGGCTCTACACATTTTTTATTTAAATCATCATAGAATAGCTTACATTTCTCTCTAACATTTATCTTTAGCTAAAAGATCTGCATATGTCCATAAACACATTACTGATCTAGGAAGCATCTTTGTATTTGGCTCTTTGCCATAAAGTAAAAGGAAGCGTATGTTATAAATTCTCTTTACTCATGTTTCACTTCTGTAGACACACTGACTGTGATCCATCAGCACTGCAATTCATATTTAATTCAGCTTCTTTCAAATTAAAGGTATTATGAATGAAAACATCCGAAAGGTTTCTGTATTTTCACCTGTATTTCATGTATGAAAGAGTTTCATCCTCAATGAAAAGCAGATAAAAAACTGAAAAAAACAGGAAGCCCCTCTTCTACACTCTCTGCTCTCTACCACTCCTTTAATTTAGTGATCAAAGGATCAAAAAACTGTAAAGAGCGAATCTTTTCGTTACAGGCAAAGATTTTTCTCCTTACTGCCTTCCTTACCAACTAACTCCAGAAAACTCCATTACTAAAGCCAAGAACTTCTTCAAACAAGTATCCTCAGTCAAATCTAGACTCATTCATCAGTTCTCTGGCCATGATTTAAGTTCAACACATAGAAGAAAAAACATCAGAAAGAAAACAGAAGTTTTCAAAATACCAAAGTAACAAACTATGTGGTTAAATGCAAGATTTACACTGTTAGGCTGTGTTGCAAGGTTATTTAGTTCTATAGGGCAATCTAGAGTTTTTGCAATCCATCCAAACTACATATAGCTTTGGAAAAAAAACTTTCTGCTCTCTTCTTATTTTGCCATTAATTAATTCTTCAATTTATTAAATAAATGGGGATATTAGTAGACTTGTTCTCCTAGTTTTCCAAGATCTCTTTATCTTCTAGCAGCCTCTGGGTTAGAAAATGTGTTAATTTTGGAATATCGTAAATTACAGAAGAGGCTTTCAGGACTTGTCAAACTTTAGCTAATGGTACACGATTTTGTTGATATTATTACAAATGACACTGACACCAATTTCACATGTGTGGTGTACTTTGTAACAAATGGATTATTGTCTTTGACTTTACATTTCTTGAAATGATACATATCTCAATAACAACACAAAAGAAGGAGACTGACACCTGTTAAGAGCAAAGGAACAACTGCCGGGTGGACCCCGCCACTCTTTATTATATATGTGTCTGAGAAATCATAGCGGATTGGAGGAACAGCATCGCCGCCCCTCAATCACACTGGTCAAAGGAAATGCCCATCAAACTTCTGTGCCCAGGAGAAAGGAATGTAAATAATAAGTTATCGTTACAATAACATGGCTATGTTTACAGAAAATGTGTGAGAGCCAGTTACAAAAGAATGAAAACATCAGAACTGCAAAACTCAGGGCAATAGATACACATAAGGAACTGTATATGCAACTGCAACCATCATGTTTATCAGCATCTTTAGCCATTTATCAGATTGAATAATTAATAAAGTATTCAGCTATGACAAGAAGAAATCTATCTCTAAAGGCTGAAAATTGTTGCAGTAATCAAAATCCAGTCTTATCCTTTAGCTTCTTTTAAGGACAAAAAAAAGAGAAAATCAGATGCTCTTCAAGCTGCTGGATTTTTTTCACACCCCAGTCCAGCAAGAAAGAACCTGTAATCACAAGGTCACTGAATGGAAGATTTCATGATACTCTTGTGTTAGCGATGACAACTACAGAAACTGGGGCAAAAATCCAACTGCCTTCATTGATGTGCCTGCAAAGCATGTGAGCACATGCATACAAGTAAGCCATTGCCCAAGTACACAGAAGTAAATTAGTCAGCTCTGCTTATTACTTATTCACCTATAAATATTATCTCTAAAGTAACTGGAAACATTCCCACTGAGTCCAATAGCCTCTAGATGAGATTTACACACAAATTAACTTGGCACTTCCAAGTAGGGGAAAAACAAAAAAAGCACCCACACAATCTGTACATACAGCTTCAAAGAGCCTATACAGATACAGCTATGGGCATCTATGCTTCAATGGTAGCTCCTGAGTAATCAGGTGAGCATGTGCATACATGGGTTTTATACATAAACGTGTACAACTGCACCACTGGACCCATAGTAACAATCTATAACCATAGGTAAATGCAGTTTTCTTCTTATATGCTTGCACATATTCATTTTCATCAAATACAGTTGGCCAGTGTGTTTACAGTCATATTGAGCTTTGAAATTCATTCACTTCCCAAAATAGCTAAATTGCATTTATCTTTTAGGCATGGTAGAAGACATGAGTTTTTCAAAGAGTATTTAGGGACGGCTGAGGAACAAAGGAACTGCAACACTGGATCATATACAAGGTCCCGTCTTTGACAGCAGTCACAGGCAGCTGCTTCACAGAAAGAAAGAAGAATTTGTAGTAGATAGATGAGGATAATCTTGCTACACATTCAGGCTCATCCTTGTTTAAAGCTACTAAATACTGGCTTGAACTCTGGAGCCTGAGGCATATATCCACTCAAAAATCATTATTGTTATCATTACTAAATATCAGATACCAGATACCCCTGCTATCTATGTAAATGTCATATCATATATCCACATATTGACTCAGTGGAATCCTTCAGCAGTTTTCAGTCTAAAAAAAAAGTTGTATAAAATCTCCACATATCTACTTGTCTCTGTTCTGAATTTCCCACTTCAGAATTTAACAAACTAATAGAAGTAGAAACAAATACCCTGTATTTTAACTTTTTGTGTCTTCTTGTATAATTTCTGAAATTGTTCATGTTTATCATGTTCCTTCTTTTTCATTTTCTCTTTACTGGCTTGAACATCTTTTTCCCCTGTTTTCATGAAACAGTTTTTGCAATAACATAACCCTGGGGGAATAAAACAGTTACCTGTATGAACCTGGTTCCTTAGCAGTTTACAAGCTCCTTCTTTTTTTTTTTTTTTTTTTGGTTTCATTTTGGTTTAGGTTTTCTTTTGTTTGTTTGTTTTCTTATCTGAGGGTATATTGTGGGTTTTTCTTTAATAATTTAATTTCCAGGCACGAAAGATGAATCTATATAAGTTATCAGAACATAATGCTATAATGGCATATCAGTAACAACATAAGGATTCTATAATTCAGTCCTGAATCAATAGTCTTGAAGAGCTCCATAGTTAAAGATCGAGTAGTTTTTACCCTGACGAAAGAATGGGCTGATGGACAGATCAAAGACCCTGGTACTAAAATGAAGATCATAAAAAGATGGCTAACATGCCTCCAACATGGTGCTGGCAGTTTATCGTGGGAACACACTATGTTCTTAATTTTAAAAGGGCTAAGCAAATTGCCTCTACACAAAACACCTAATTTGTCAATTTGGCCATATATTTAAACGAGGGATGAAAAAGAGAATTAAATGTATGAAAGCAGTTGTTAAGTAGTGTACCATAACCTACCTGCAAAGCTGAAGTAAGAGCGCTATTGTAAGAGTAATGTTGAATAAGGGGAAAAAAGGAAGTACATGTGAAAATGAAGATGTATGCAAATTTGTTATAAATATAAGGACATTTTACCAGATGGAGAAATTGGACAGTTCATCATCATGTTCTCACACCCGCAGAGTTGTTCTAAAACTACTCCTCATGAAAGCAAATATAATTTGCTGTGCAAGTAAACTGTTTAAGTAAATCTCAATATTATATAAGAACCATCTGAAATTATTTTCTTTGCTTATCTGAATACCTCCTCTTAAAACATAGGAAGCCCTGCCTTTTGGCTACTCTTTTGACAATCACTGTGCCCCAACCAAATTCTTTATACACTTTTGGGAAAGTGGAAAAGTGTTGAAGGTCTTTAGTGATACAATGCTCATGACTTCAAGAACGTATCTAACTAGCCCCTATTAAAACATCAGACATCAATAAAATGGATTCATTTTTGTCTGATAAAAATTAAACCTCTTACTAGGAATACATTTAACTGCTGCTACCAGCATGAGAATAATGTAACTCATCTGCACAGATATTTAAATACAACATCCCCCCAGCTGATGGTCTTGTCCCAGCACTTCTTACAAGAGTTGATACTCAAATTCCACCATACAATTTACAATATCCAAGGATCACAATGTGGCTGGAGAGGTATTGGGGCCTTTCAAAATGCAGCAATGTATTTCTGTCATTTAGTTTCTGTAGGAAAAGAGATGAAATTCACAAGGACAGCAAGACAGATAATTTCTAAAGTCAAATTTAAATCCATCGGAAATTAATTTTAGAATAAATATCCTTCCTTTGCAATTTTGTGCCATGATTTTTCTGATTATTCCCTGAGCAGACATCACTTATAACCATCAAAATGAATAAAAAAAATTCAAAATCAATTCTAGTCAATTATTGATGGACCTTTTTATCATCAAAGTATATATAGCAAAGAAACTGGTTTAATAAACACTGCATATCCTATAAGGCATCATATTTCACACTCCTCAAAAAAATCAGGAGTTATTTTAGAACAATATTGATTTTTTGGCCTTTTGGTCTTGACAATCTCTGTTTTGTAATATTGAAGAGAAAACCCACAAACCTACACTTTGAAGCATTATTGCTCTGTAAGAGCTATCTGATTGTGCTCAAATATTATCAAACACTTGATACTCACTTCTAGTCACTCAAAATTTGCACTTGCAGACCCTTACTCAGGCAAAACTCCCCAAAAAAAGTCCTCAGAGTATCTGTATGAGTGGGAGCTGCCTCCGTAACAGTCTGCAAGAGCAGACACTCACACGGGTCGCACACCGACACTCTACATATGTCCACAGCACAGCCTCCACCTTCACACTTCCCAGCTCAACCTGTTCTGCTGCCTTACTATTTATACAAGCATTACACTTCAAGTACTTAAGAGTACTCTTATTTCTGTTGATCAGCAAGGACTGTCTTCACATCAAATCTTGATATTTAGGCACGTGAGCCCAACAGAGGAAGAAGGTTCATGTATGCGTTCTGTATAAACATTTGTAGCTGGATATTTCAGGATTGGATGTGCAGTGTTTAACAGATCATTACAGCCCACTGAGCATCCAGCACAAGGACTTTGAGAACATGCTGGTCACACAGAGCCCACTCATCTTTCTCCTCCTCCCCATTTCCAGCTGTGGGCACAGGTGCCCAGTTTCTTTGCTACAGAGCTATCAAAGCACTAGAGGACAATCTTAGAGAAAACCTAATGATGAGCTAGAAGTTATATTTGGAGAGAATAACTGGTAATTGTAAGCAAGAGAAGAATACGTCAAGGGAAAAAACAGGGACTCATCAGGCAGCACGCGGAAAAGCTGAAAACCAAGTAGAAAGTGCATTCAAAGGAGGGGGAATCCAGAAGTGAGGGAACTTGCCATAGTAACAATGGAAGAAATGACAGGAAAAGAAGTAGAAGATCAGCAGCAGACACAAAGAATGAATATGCATTAAAACACATTAATAGATTGGCCATTAGTTTTCTGTCAGCTAAGAAAAATACCCTGACAAGACAGAACTAAAAATACCCAAATGTCGCAGTAACGACACGAAAGAAGGAGAGAGACACCTGTTGAGATCAAGGAACAAGTGCGTCGGGCCTTGCCCGTCTTTGTTATATATGTGGCTTTTAAATCACTGCGGATTGGAGGAGACAGAGAGCCTACCCTCAATCACACTGGTCAAAGGGAATGTCCATCAAACTTCTGTGCTCAGGAGAAAGGAATGTAAATAAAAAGATACCGTTACAATAACATGACTATGTTTACAAAGAATGTCTGAGAACCAGTTACAAAAGAATGATAACATCCAGAACTGCAAAAGTCAGGGCAACACCCGAAGACTTGTCTAGTCACACTTTCAGTTCTGTTACTCTGAAGGAATGTAGTAGGGAGGTGGAAAGAGGTTGCTTGTGGTTAAAAATGGGGGGAATAGACTGTATTCAATAACGACTGAAACAAGTAGATTAGAAAGATCCTAAAGAGGGTGAGAAAAGTCTGAAAAACACTGGGAAATGCTGCTCATCCAACTGAAAGCTCCGAAAGGCCAAAACGTAGTTTTGCTCTGTGATACTAGTCTTAGAAAATACCCTTTCTTCAGATACATATTTTTTTAAAAAATTATATAGCATAATATTTTTATAAGTCAAAACCAGACTATAAAAAGTTATTTTAGTTTAAGGATAAATACATGTTGTCTAAACAAAGTCTAGGAATTTCTCCCCTTGTTCATTCACTGTAACAAAATTTAGAGTTAGTGTACTTCAATGCATCCAGGAAGGAGAAAAAAAAAAAAA
>VZRZ01007308.1:272045-310931 GCA_013398175.1 Climacteris rufus
GGGAAAAGAGAAAGAAAAAAAGAAGGAAGGAAAGAAAAGGGAGCGGGGAGGAGGGAGGGGGAGGTGGGGTGCACTACAGCAAACCGCGGAGCTCTAGTGATGGGAGGCAGCAGCTATGCTGGAGGGAGCAAAGTATCAGAGCTTCGCCCCCCCTCTGCACAAACACTTACTCTAAGCTCTGTCTCTGGTCTGTCCCCCCTCCTCCGTCCCCCTTTAACTTACGAAAACCTTACAGGCAACTAACACACAGTCGTCAGCATCCTGCTTACTTATTCATACAGTCAGGGTCAGGATCCGGGCTGCTTCTGATCTGCTCCCTTGATAGTGTGTCTTATGGAAACACACGCGCATTCACTACACGCCTCTATCTCCATATAGCTTTCTCTCTAGATAAGCAGTGCATGGCATTTCACAACAACAACAAAAGGAACGAGATCAGATAAAACAATGCACAGATTAACACCCGGCAGACAAAAAAAGCGCGAGAGAATGGGTGATGAGGAGGACGATGAGAACAATTAACTACAATTTAGGAGACAGGAAAATAAATCAGTGTCTGTATATTTCCCCCTCTGCTGCGGCTGCTTTGCAGTGTTAGCCCCATGAGCTGAAGGGTGGGGGTTAAGGAGCGAGGGGGAGGGGGAAAGAGAAAAGTTTAAGCGCCCACAGTTTGTTTAAAACAGAGGAAGGCATTATAAAAGGTCCATTGGTGTCCAGAAGTTCAGCCAAGCAGCTGGGAACCGGTTCCAAAATGAAAGTAAGAACAAACAAACAAACAGAAAAAAAAATAATCAAGGCAAACAAAAAGTAAAATTGCAGCATGCAGCAGCAGCGCAGAAATCTTGCAGTCAGGCTTTCCTGCTCTCACGTGGATCTTCAGGAAAGTGGTGGAGGTTTATTTTCTCAGCGAAGTTTCCGCGGGAGCCGCCGCCCCGCTCCGCGGTGTCCTGCCTCGCCTCGCCCGGCCCCGCCGCGCTTCAGCGCCGAGGCGCCCCGAGCTGCTGCCGGGTGCGCGGGGCCGGGTTTTGTTTTAAAGCCCGAGAAGGGATCAGCGCGCAAAGCCTCATTTCAGCCGATCAACCTGGAGAGGGAGGGGGAGGAGGGGTGGAGTTACGTGCTGCTGGAATAAAATAAGATCAAGGGGGAAAAAAAAAAAAAAGAAATATATATATATATATATCTATAGGTAGCTAGAGATCTCCCTGCCTGCCTCCTCCCCTACCCTACGGGTAGCTCCGATCCTGCAGAAACGCCTGAAACTGTTTCAGACCAAGGTGAGACTTTTCCGTAGCAAACTCTACTCCTCCTCCTTTTACGAGTTTCCATGGAAAAGGGCGGGGGGACGACGAGGGGCGGGTAGAGGGGTGTTTCTTCTGTTCCCATTTCGCCGGGGTGTCACATTTAACACGGACTTTTGAAAGAGCTGCCGCCGAGAGGTGGCTGCGCCTTTCTCTCACGTCCGAGCCCGCACAGGCTCGCTCTCCCCGTAGCACTTCCCGGTAGCCTTCCCTCTGTCGCAGGGGTGGAAATCCGGAGATAGTCCCTTCCCCTGGCCGTGCCAGGAGCACAGGCAGAGCCGGCGGCGCGCCCATTGGCCCCGCGGGCCTCTCCAGGTGCCGCGGGGGCGGGGGGCACGCTGAAAGCACTTACGCAAACTCCGGTAGGCACAGCTTGCTATCGCAGCTATCGAGGGAGGGAGTTGGCACAGCTTTCTATCTCCGCTATCAAAACTTAACTGCTCCCAAAACACGGGGGGCGGGGGGTGGATGAGAACAAGGGGCAAAGCCTCCTTTCAAGTGACAAAAGCTGTAGTGCCTGCCCGGAGACGCTGCGTCTGCCCCTGCCGTCCTGCAAATGAAGGGTTAGTGTTGCTATAGATAGGCACTCTCGGCAGGTCATACCATTAAAACTGGAAAGGTCGGATAAGACCGAGCTAATAGGCGTTTAACAATATTAAGGAGTCTGGCACCGAGTAGCATCAACGTCTTTGAAGCATCCATGTGCTTCCTTGCATTTTTAGCATCCAGGTTGTGTCTATGTTACTCCTAATTCGGTCTTGTTGCTCCAAAATCGAAAGCCAAAGAATGAGTAGATGCCACTGAAAAGGTGCAGCCTTCACAAGGTAATCTCTGTCCCAGCAGTTCAGTTTGCTGTGTGTCATAAAGCCCTCAAAAAGCACCCCATATCAGATCACAGAAAAGCCTGAGAAACTTGTGGCCTTCTCTTTTCCCCTCTTCCTCCATGTACTTTCTATGACCAACCACCTCAGACACTTGGAACTGACTCCAAGGAAGTTATCAGAGACCCTTCCTGTCAATCCCTCCGAGAAGTGTCAGGGCTGATGACTGCCTCCACTTGCACAGTGTCAAGGTTTGGTGGGCTGTGTTTTGCTGAAGAAACTGGTTTGATCCAATCTGAAATCTAATTTCTGACATTTTTTATGCCCACAAAGGAGACAGCTTATCTTGCAGTTCTTAATTACATGCTCATTTGACATAGTGGACCTCGCTAACCTGGTTTTGTTACTTCGCTTGGTCTTGTTTCATATGTACACACCTTTAAAAAGTTATTTTTCTTTCCTGTGCCTATGCACGCCCACCCCAAAAAGAAACAACCTCTGTCTAGCAAGCACGTGTTTGTCAACAGAGCTTTAGAAACACTGCCTTTGCTGATTGCTTTACAGCCCAAGAAGAGGAATGTACAACTTGCAATCCTCAACATGCCAGTCTCCCAAGTGAGATTAGAGCCTCTGCAGCAAGAGATTAACTCTCCCAGCAAGGTAGGCACTGACGTCACCTTCAGCCTCAATCTGCCCCCAACCTCAGCACCACCAGCACTGGAGGAGCAGCACCAAGCACTCACAGCCTTGAGGACAGCTGGCCTTGCAGAGCCCTGACTAAGACAGGAAACAAACTCAGAAATGCTTGATGGGAGTCATGCAGAAATCTGGGCACATGAGTGCTGTAACAAATAAATGCGTGTATATGTCAGGGTAAAAGCTGTTTTCTGCTTGTAACCCAGAGCAGCTGCACGTTAGAATTACTGTTTAAAAGATGCATTGCAGCTCCGCAGAAATTATTCTACATTGCTTAGGTATTAATATTCCCATCAGTCACATTAGTAAAAAGCTTTCCTTATATTAAGAGAATTTTTTCCCTTGTAACCAAACCTTTCCACATTAAAAAAAAAAATCAACTTTTCCCCTAAGTAATCTGTTAATTATTCAACCTAGCTTCTTTCATGATGCAAATTTTTGAAACATTTTAAGTAAAAAATATTTTTTCTTATCACACATTCATGTCTACCATTCCAAAAAGCTCACAACTCTGATAATCCATCTGACAACACAGTCAATCAAAAATCCATCCTACAGCCGTTTCCAAAGAAACGAATACATAGCCAGGAAGACAGAATGCTTAAGCTGGAAGGAAACCAACCAAAGGAACACAACAACAGCAACAACAAAGCTCCAAGCATTTTCCCTTTTCTTTTAAATTTCCTGATTTGGGGGTATATTACAGGGACACAGATAATGGTTATGTTAAAAGTGGTGGTGGTATTTTATATATATGCATATATATATATAAAATCCAGAAAGATGGATGCTTTTCAGCTCTTCCTACATAAAATGAAACAACCAAAACAACAACAACAACAACAACAAAACTTTAAAAAAAGGACAAGTATGTGCAAAAGACAAACACAATCACAGAACTAAAAAAATGCATATGAAACATCATTGCTCACACCTCCTCCTCATTCTTTGGCTATCTGTCTGCTGCTTAGGCCTCCATCTAGTTTGGAGTTTTAGGTGGGTGGACACAATGGTCTTATTCACAAACATCAAGCTCAGCACATGCTTTGAAGGCTGAAGACCATGGTGGGTCAGCTCCTTGGGACCAGGACTCGTGGAACTTTCCAGGAATCTGAAACAGAAAAGTTGTGCAGAAGCTGGCTATCTTTCTGCTTTATCTCCTGATAAACATATTCTGTGTCTCTGAAATACCTAGAGCACTTCTGAAAGGGCTCTAGTTATGTTTAAGTATTTTCACATTTCCCAAGTGGTTATTTTATAGGGAAATACTGAAACTGAAAGCACATTGTGACAAAAAGTGTCTACAGTAACTAACATGCATATACACAATCATAACACTATACTGAGTAAACCACATAAACTAAAATTAAACTTTTGAAGTTAAAAATCAAGCACTTATGATCTTAACAGCAGCAAGCTCACCAGAGAAACTGTATTTCTCCATTCTCTCCCACATGTACTCATGTATTGTGAAAGTTGTTCATTGCATGTTCACATACAATATTTTTCTATAGACCTCTGTGCTTAATTAACAAAAAGCCCTTCAATGTTATGGTTTCTGTTTTATTTTTTAAAGAATGTCCCATGCTTTATTCATTACATATTTATTCAGATCCTACTCTGCATACAGCATTATTAATTTCCTCATGGGCATTTTATGGAGTTTGTTGCTACAGTATTCATAGGCTTCAAAAATACTATTTTATTTTCATAATACACCTCTCAGATGAGGGGATATTGTGACAGGATATGAATATTACATATGAATATTACATTTGGGAAACAGTTATAGATTGCCTGGCTTAATATCTTGTAGACCTGTCAGGATTTGGCACTACAGAAAAGCTTATTTCTTCAAGGCCTGGTTCCCAGTGCTTTCAGTTGTAGTAATTTTACTCACTGACTAACTACCTCTAATCAAACCCTGGAGTTTTCAAGCATCTGAAAATGAGAAGCAAATAATTATCAAGAAGTGTAATTTAAAAGCCTTGAACCAGCTCTTTCAAGGAACTCTGTGGCAGAGGCAAGGGCTAAGACAGAAACTTCAAACTGTTCAGCTCTCTCAAGACTTTTGACACTGCTTCTCTTCCCATAATTCTTTCTCTTCAATGTTTCCTTCAGTTTCTAAACATGACCAGACTCCTGCCAGCAACAGCCACATCATTAATGATACCCACATAATTCATCCACTGCTTTGAATCTTCTGCTCTTCAACACAGTACCTGTTAGCATGAATATGTAGTGCTGTGTTTGGTCCAGCATTTGAAAAGATGTGTCTCTCTTCACCACTGGATTTCATGGTTATTACTGGCAGAAGAGGGAATCTTGGGATCTCTTCCAAACTCTGTGAGAGGGTGTTTTTAAATAGCACATTCCCATCTGCTTGCTTCCCATGTCCATGCTTTGCCTTATCTTGTCTTGTTATTTCAAACCAGTCTTCATTCTCCCTTCAGTCTCGGCTGATCCAACTTTTGTTTTCCTCATCTAGTTAATGCTAGTCTTCAATTCTCATCCCAGTTCCAGCTGCCCTGGTTGCACTTTTCTTTAATCTTGTTCTGGGACTTCTCTCAGATTCATATTCAGCCATGCAGGGTTATTTTGGTGGTGTTGTTTTTCTTTCACTCCCTTTATCTAGTTGGTCTTTCTGTTAAATTTTCTAACCTGATTTAACTTTTAGTTATGTTGACATCTGCCTTCCTTGACTGTTCTTTCCTCCAGGTGTGCATCAGAAAGCTGGTTTTGCTTCTTGACCTTGTTTCGCAGTTGCAGAGTTATCCTTGATCCAGTCCTTACATTGCTGTTCAGGCAGTTTTCGCTTGTCTGCTACTTTCCATCTACCTCTTCACTGTTACTTCTCAGGCCCAGTTTCCTTATGCAAAAAAATTCATTGTCCCAAAAGATATCTACCATTCCCATTGCTGATTTCTCCTAATCACACCCCACATTTTTACTCAGGAGCTTTGTGCTGACTCCACCATGCTGCAAGATCAGTTCTTCCTTCCCATCTATTCAAGTGAGAACCTTCCCCTCCCCATCCCATAGGTACAACTGAGGTGGATTAAGCACCTGAAATCATCGCTTCTTCTCAATTAACTTACAGATACAAGCAAGGCATTGCTCAAAATGATCATGCAATATATCCCTTGAGGTGAGACATGCAGGTAAGAGAGCTGCTAAAACTGTAGGTATTCAAGGCTGGCTGTGGTGATGTCTAAGTCCATACCAATGCTAATGGAAACAAAAAGGATACATCTCTTTACATAAGGATGGATATTCTCCTTCTTTCTACTCTGCTCGAGATTTAACTACATTTCCTACAGGCTGAGCATACAGAAGCCCTTTCAAAAATACTGCTGTGATTTTTAATTAGGATAAAACGCAAGTATTTTCAAGTTTCATTCTAAAATACCTGGATAATTTAAGCTAACATTCTGAAAGAAAGAACGATGAAATCAAGTAGAAATTAAAACAATTGAAACTGAAAATCAGCTCATAGTAGATACTAGCATGGAAAATGCAATACCAAATCTTCACAATTAAGCAAAGGTATATAAGCAATGCAAACAATATCTACCATCAGAGAGTTTCAAGAAATTTTAGTATTAAATACCCAACCAGACTGTGTTTATACATATCTTCTCAATTTTTAATCCTCTAAAACTTGCAGAAGGGCAAAACTACATTGATAACGTACACTGATGTTAAAACAAGTAATCAAGCAACAACAACAAAACCACTGGTGCACTACTTAAATTAGAAACTGTTCTGTGTTTGCTCAGCACCCCTGATCCTCATCAAGCAATAAATCAATTTGCTGTAGCTGTGGACAGCTATTTAAACACAGGGCCAGAAGAGCTTAATTGTCAAAGCAGTGTTCAAAGCTAGAAGGTATAGGAGGTTAGTATAGAAGGTCATATTAAATATTCACTTGTCTGAAAACAGCTGCATTCCAAGTATTAGGACGCATCCTAACGTTCTCTTAATTAAAGAACAAAGTCTGTGAGCTTTGAGCTTAGCAGAGCTTAGCTTGCTGTTCTTCAAAAGATAGATAGAGGCTGCCAGATGAAAAACTGGCACCTAAATATTTGCCAACTTGATTTTGTTTGGTTTACTTTATTGTCTAACATAAGAAAAAACAAACAAACAAACCCTTCTCAAAAAAAAAAAAAACCAAACCCCAAAAAAACTACAAAACAACCTCCCTCCTCCCCAAAAAAAACCCCAAACCAGCTAAAAGCAGTTTGTTTTGAAGTTTGCAGTTTATCTTTACAAGTTGATAAATCATTCGGGATTCAATTCTCAACTTTGTAAGAGTCTGCTCCTTGTCAAAGTTGACAGCAAATTTGCGTTTGATTTGCATCAGAATTGATCAGGGTCACTTATCAGTCATCATTCTAGACATTGGTCACTGGTGAACATAGATTCTTTGGCAATTATATGACAACGTAAGTGTAATAAAATAAAAAAATCATATTACTATTCCTAGACCTGTTCTATGACAAAATGTTGCTGTTAGACTCAGAAGTGACATTTGTTATTAAAGTGACTAGGTGTACAGGGTTAATCTTACCCTCCAGTATTCAGCGTACTGTCACATAACTTGGAGTCAGTGGATGATATTCGACAGAAGAAAGCCTCTAATGAGTGATCTTGAGTGACTGCTAAGCAGTTTGATCTTCCATTTATTTCTAGAAGATAAAGCAGCTCGGCACCTTGTTGAACACAATTCACTGTTTTGCGCCATGTGCCACTCAGATTAAAAACCTCTGGTTTAGTTTACATAGTAATTTATCATTTATAACATCTGTGGCACTTACCACCGAAAACATGTAACACTGAGACTGGAGCTAAGGACTCAAAGCAAATAGAGGATCCTTACCCTAATCAAGGTTCCACATAGACACAATGTATTCTTCTAACTCTGGCTCACTGAAAAGAGATAAGGCCTACCACCAGCACCCGGGAGGAAGAATGGCAATTGTCTTACAGATAGCAGCGTGAAACCATGATACAAGAACTACCAATGACAGAAATATGGTCCTGTAGTCATCAGCATTGTTTTATTCATGATAATACTTATGAAAGTTCTCTACGCAGCAGAAAACTTTAACCTTTTTCAACACTGTCTAACATATACTTCTCATTAATACAGGTAGTATCATACCCACCGAATTTTATGGTGCAGCCATAAAAAAAACCTCCCTCGTTTAACTAAGGTGTCTTATTTAGTACCTTTTTCTTATCTTCAGTGTCATAAGGTCATAAATGTCTATGCTAAAACTAATTTAATTGCATCCACATGATCCAGTGCTATCCAAATTTGTACTCTGCTTATTGTCAATTCTTTTTTTCTACAATAAATAATTTTCCAGCAAGAGGTTCTTTTGAAAGAAGGCACTGATGCACCATGCAGCAATAATTAATAACCTTGGTCTGGAGAACACAGGGATTATATTGTATTTTAAAGGTGAATGCCCTTTCACTCACCAAGGTGATAGTTTTGTGCAGACAATCAATATTTGCTATAATACATATTTCACAGTAATTACACATATATATGGAATATACATATGCTTTAGAATTTGAGCTTAACTTGCAGCCATTTCAGTGCAATTTTCCTTCAGCGTGATTAGAGTACTAAGACCTTGCTCACTTTTTGCCCCCTTATCTCAAAGCTATATAATTTGCAATACTAGGGATGTCACAGACAACTGACTAGAGATAGTTATTGTAAATTGAGGGCACATATATGTGCATGCTCAATATAAAGGACCCAAACTAAAGTCTGAGACCAAAAAACACCCAAAATTAATTTCAGAGTCTGGAACCAGCACTTACATAAAATGTTCATCTTTCCAAGAAAAGGGTGAAACAGGTCCCAGGCACCACTTACACATGCACAGTCCTGTGTTGCATTTAATAGAGTCAATTCTCGTTGCAAAAACAGTATAGCTTTTCTGAAGAATCTGATTTACTACACATTCTCCAGAAATCTAGGTTTGGGTTTCCCCCTGTGCTGGCAGGAGTGCCCTTGTCGGATTAGTCACCAAAGCCCTTACTTTATGAGTACAGGCTTAAAACATTGAATATATGAACTCAGAATCTGCAAGTATGAAGTATAAGAATCAAGGTGTATATTTGTATTTCTGTTTATTATTATGCAGAATAATAAACATAATAATAGTATCTTTGGCAATATATCTAAATAATATCTATATAATAATAAGTAATATCTTACCTGCCACAATAGGCAAGATAATTTTTAAGTATGTTTCTGTATGTGCATTTTATTTGTTAAAGAATTGCACTTACCATATAAAAACTGCACTTAATTCCCAGCATCTAAAAAATCCCCTAACTTCATCTACCACAGCCAAATTTATATTTGTGTGGATCCTCTTTTTCAGTGAGTGACATGAATAGCTGTTTGCAGGATAGACACTGCAGATAAATGCAACAAGACTTATTATCAAAATCCTTATACTAGAAAAATTTGTAACATAAACCCTCAAATTTTACACCAAACTCTAGAAGTGAAAACAGCCAGAAATTTTCCTGGTTTAAAGCTAAACTACACTAACGTGATAGATCATTATCTTTAAGTGGTTCATGTAGCCTTCAGTTTGTGAGAAGCTCTTCTACTACTACTTTTCCACCTTCTTAAACCTGTTTTCTTCTCTCTGTATTCTATTCTGTATCCTGTCACAAATATGCTGAAACCCATTACTTTGTCACTCAGCTCTCTTTAGAAATTGATACTGTCAGTTCATTTTTATCTTTATAAGTAATTCTTTCATTTGGTGTCAAATGTCAAACTATTGAATACAGTTTTTGATAATTGCATATTTCATTTGATTTTTAATGCAGTTGTTTGACATATTTGTAACAAGTTCTCTACTCCTGTCCAAGTTCCATTTACTTTAATGAACAGGTCAGTTTGCCAATTGTCTCCATCAGTAAATTTGGATCTTTAGTTGTTATTACTTGTTACGTTTCTTTCCGTAACTTCCACAGTCAGTGTCACCATCGGAACAGAATATTTGTTTGTGTGGGAAATAAAGACAGGAACACCCCTGAGGTTTTGTATAAAAAGCAGTGGCAAACTAGATGAGAAAGCTCTCTTTCAAAACCTAATCTGTGATTATATTTTAGTATCAGAGCTTTAACAAGGAATCATGTTGACATAGCCTACATTTTTGATGTAGTTCTTCAGATAGTGTACACATAATTGAGTTAATCAGGAAGTTAGCCGGAGAAGTGATAAACACCACAAGCAAGAATTCTGTGTGAAAGAAGAGACTGGTATTTACAAATAAAATTTATTATTGATTTTCAACAGTGAGCACTTAATGAGCATAATATAGAAAACCCTCCCTGACCAAATCTACTGTTAATGACCAGGTTAAGCTCTGCAGCAAAAATATTCTCGCCTGTACGAGTGTTAGGCCTTTTTTACAGATTACCCACCACATATAGTCAATAATAATTAGATGAGGTCTTCTTCCCAGACTAAACCCTCCTGTCCCGAGCAAAGCTCGGTTTTAGCAAGCAACCAGGACCACCCGGAGAGAGGACAGCACGCAGCCCCACCGTCCCGACACCCGCGCGTTTTCCCAGGATCACCCCCAGTTTGCAAGCCATGGCACTGGCGGTAAGGTGCAGACGTGTGGTGGCATCCCTGCCCTCCCGAGCGAGCTGTGATTTTTTGGCATCCTGCGACCCCTAGTGAGAGCCGGGGCGGGCGGGAGGGCAGCGGCCACCCCTGCCCCCGCCCGGGGCCGCCAGCGCCGGCGGGCTCCCGCCAGGCACCGGCTATTTCCAGGTCGCGGGCAAAACATCTCCCTAGGGATTTCCGTTTCCCCCGTTAACTGACTGAAAGCTACTATATAAACATAATAAAGCGTTGCCTTTGGTTGATTCGAAACAATGCGCTGATTGTGTTGCAACTTCACAAAAAGCTGCTGTAAACTCTCAAGGCAGTGGAGGGACAGGCGAGAGACAGCACTCATCTTCTACATACCACCCCACAAAAGAAAGAAAGAAAATTGCCGGCTCCACTTCTACTTAATTATCTGTATGTAAGGCCTAAGCCTTTGCAAATAGCGACGATCAGTAGGGAAACGGTATTGGTTTGCCCGCTGGTGTTAGGAAAACATTGGTGAGAAGTTAGTCTCACAGCATTCAAAATTGCAAGCTAAGCTTTTTGCTGTTGTCATTATGCTCAGATCCACCAGAACAATGGAGGTTAAAACAATGATTGGTTCTGTTCTAAACACATACATGAATTAAAAGCTGAAAATGTAAACATGCAATTATCGAAGAGGAAAGGCTATTACTTAACTTGGTTCAGTTCCCTCAACTAAGATCAAATCGGTATTTATATGCATGCATCAGAATTTGTGCTTGAATATACAGACAATGCTATATATCAAACTCTTTTCTGTACATAGATACACTGTACACACACTTTTAGGGCCACAGTTACAGTATGAAGGGGGGAGTCTGCTGTTTTAATTCCTACAATTAACAAATAAAACATGGAAACAATTCTGCCTAATTCTAAAAATAAACATGCCAGAAATTTAATATTGTGATTATCCAGTAGAAGATTTAATACACATAATATCACTTTTTCAATGGAAAGATCTTGACAGTCTGACTGGGGAAGCACTGTTACCTATCAGATTAAAAGATTCCAGGATGTGAAGCCTATCTGGTTTTCAAAGCCACATATTAATATCTTGTGATATATTCATTTGCAAAGAAGCAGTAGAGGCCTAGAATAAGGGGGGGTTTATTCAGCCTTTTACATCAAAACAATTATGGCTTGCCTTGTCTTCTGATTTGTTCTAAAACCCACTAAACTCAAAGTCAAGCCTTCCAGTCATTCAGTCTTCCTAGAAGTTTCCATTTGCTTACAACCGAAACTAAAAGATCTTCAGCAGTTCAGATCTAAAAACTTACTTTGAACTCACTCAAACCTTTTTTCTTGGGGAGTTGAAATTCTCACAGATGTTTGAAATTCTCCCAGAGGTTTGCATAATGGGAGCATGGATAATATGAACGTTAGACAAGCCTGCAAATGCTATCTCCTATTTTTCGAAAGTTTCTTTTACATGGTTTAGTGCCTCCTATCCATTGCCCACTTTGCTAAATCACCACTTTAAGCAACATACTGTCAAGCCTATAAATTGCCTCTGAGAAAATGACTAGTGCAGAGAATTCATTGTTAGTTACACTTCTTTTATGTATTTAAAACACCTATCTATTATATGCTTCAAAGGAAAAAAAGGAGTTCACCTTTCTGCAGCAGTGTGGTGAATATCACAGCTTGCATACCCATAATAGTACATTAGTGAACAAATAGTCAGTAAAAGAGTTGTGTCTCTTCTGCAAAATCTCTCCTCAATCTGCTGGGCTAATTTTTCTTTAACTTTGCCCCACATATGGGCAACCTATTACACAGAAGTTTCTGTAGGCCTCTTTGGCTGAGCAAAGAGGCTGCAAACCCTGTAATACCAATATAATCCTGTTGTGTCACAGTGAGGGAGGGGAGGGCAAACAGTCTATCAGAGGCAGTAAAACTGATGCTGTGCAGCAATGCACATCAGGCTGATGGCTTGGTTCAAGGCTGTTGGGTCCTTTACCACTACATGAATCAATTTGTTTTTATGCAATTGGAACTGTACATTACTAGAAGTAAATTATATATATTTTTAAAGCATACAGTTTATGTTCAAATGTATGTATCTGATTTAACAAAGACAGACCTAAGTAGAAAATAAAGATCTATATTTTTTTAACCATTATAAGAGCTTCCTTTGAATCATTTATTCTCTAACATAATAATTCTGGAAATTCTCACAAAAAATGCAAATTCTAAGTTGATATTTACATACATTCTCTGTAGGTGTCAGCATTGCTTTATATTGTTGTAGAGAACTGTATTTTTTTCTTCTCAAAGAAAGAAGACATGCAGACTTGTCGTTTTCCAGATGAAAGACAACTTTTATGCTGCCAGTTTCTTTTACCATCTACTTCAGACTGAGAGATTCAATACTATATTGCACAGCTGCAACTAAAGTAAATGTATAGAAAAATTGGCATTGTTTTCCTATGCACCTATTTGCAGTTTTAAAACCTTTATATTGCAGTAATTTTTGGAACAAATATCAACCTTATTGATATAAACACAAGGTTCATGTGCAAATGTTTCTCAAATGTTGCAAGAAACAACAATTCAGTTATGCTAAATAAACTGCGACTATACTTTTCTAATACAGACTGTAGAGGAAGACTGGACCCAAAAAAGTTCTTACCATTTTCTAGTGGAATTCTCAAAAAGCCACTATAGGCAAATATAATTTAACACTTTCATTCATAAAATTATCATACAAAAGAAAAGTCTACTGTTGAGATCTGTTGATAATACATTATTGAGATGAATTATCCATGTGGAAGAGAATTGTACTACCACACTAGAAGTGAATGACCTAGGGAGCCAAAGTAATAGTAATTGGATGAAAAGGAATTGTACAAAGTGCATGCTCATAACTAAAGGGTAACAACAAGAATTGTTTCTGGGATCTCAGGCATAGAAAGTGACTGAAGAATGATATTAATTAAACAGTCAAACAAAATTATTATCAACCTCTTATACCCATGAGAGAGAAACACAATCCAGGCATCTATAAGGCAAGATATTTCAAAAAAANAAAAACCACGAAATGTCAAAGCAAAAATATTAAAAAAAAAAAAAAAAAAAAAAAAAAAATTGATTATATTATTACAAGCTCAAGTATATAGGAACATTACTTGAAATGGTGTGTATAATCCTGACCATTCTTTTTATCAAAGGAATGGAGAGCCTCTCTTCCAGGAGACTATTAAGAGAGCGCTTCAAAATCAAGGGATATGCTAGCTTCCTATAAGAGTAGTGGAAAACAAATTAACTACATAAAAAGAGCATCAACACAAGGAAAAAAGTCTCTAACTTTTAACTAAACTGCTCAAGAATGACATTAAAGCTGGGACAGAGACTCTGACACCACCACCCAAAAGGAATAACAAAGGAAGAAATCCCATCTATTTTTCAAAGGGAGCTCAAAAGAGAACATATGACCTGTCTGCTTGGCCTAAGAATATGATGGAGTCTGTGTCCCAGGGAGGTCTGAGTAGCCCAATATTTTATTTGCATTACAGATTTGAACCTGGTGCTATACCATTATCTATTGATAAAGTCAAGAGTTACTTACAGCCATTGAGTGTGGGCAGTCTCAGTTGGTCTAAGTGAAATGGAACTGATGAGAGCTTGTGGGGTTTTTTCAGTAGTAGTCTCAGAATCTCTTTAGACTGGAATTATTCTTCTTCACTGCAAGTAACAAGCACCTTGATTACAGAGAATTCTCAGCACTGGCTGGCTCACAGTGAACATTTTTGGGTTGGGGAACTTAGTTTTGATGAGGACTTCATACTGGGCATTTAAAAAATGCAAGTTTTACCTACATATTTCCATAACACACACCCTTTAGAAAACATTGTTTCTAAAGATTTGTTTACATACACATTTTTGGCTTCTCTGTCCCACTCCCACCATGTCTCTAATAAATTTATCCATAGAACTGTAGAACTACACTGACTTATTTTTAGGTACCCTCAAAAGTACTTAAAAGCTCCTATTAATGGCACAGTAGAACGCTGAGTATTCTATAACTCTGTGGCTGCAGAATCTTGTCTCTATCATAGATTTGCCCTTGGGCTGCAGAATAAACAAAGAGAGTATTTATAGCCCTTCTCATACAAAGAGATTTGATCATTCAAAAAGAAGGCAATGAATTGCACAGTACTTTCTATATCCCCAGGCTAAGTACTAATATTAGTGTTAAGGAAAAGCTGATGTCACCTGATCTGTCACAGTATCTGCTTTTGCACATCTCTGGGTAACGATGGGCCAAAAAGCTTAACTATTATTTTTGAATTAATTTATTTCAACACTATCCCATTGTCATGACAGATTTAGAAATACTGTCCTCCACCTGAATGACATCAGATTACTATAGTTGATACAGGATATAGGAAAAATTAAAGTAGCACTTCTCAGAGTTCATCCAAAGAAAGTTTTAAGGAAACAGATGGCTCTGACCATTTGGAAATGGCCCACAGCTATTACTCTTAATAGAGAAGCTGGAGATGAGGTAGACATATCCCTGTTTTATATTTTTTCCAGGCTGTAATTTGATTCTAACATCAGATTCAGAAGATTATTGGAAGATTCAAAGCTTTTTGCACTATAAGGCATGAACTCGACAGGATAAGCTCTATGACTTAACTGGCATTCTTAAAGTCATTTTCTGCTCTCTAAATATGATTTTCTTGTTTCGGAGGAGTTTGATTTAAGGTACATCTTACAGTGTGGCACACAGCACAGCTTTGCTTTATTGAGAGTTTCCCTGGCTGGAAGGCTCGCTTACTCAGTTGGATTGACTCTCTGTGGCTCAGGGTACTTGTGCTGCAGTGTCAGAGATATCCCTCTCTCCCTCTGTGGTGAGTACACACACTTCCATGTTCACAGTCACAGCCACATCCAGACCCTCCCCAACCCTGGAATATTCTCATAAAGCTCAGTTTTTATTATCCTGAGCTAAAGTTGATGGCTGTAGATAAAAACTTAACTAAAAACATCCGATATAAGTTTATGATTTAGCTAGTTTCTATGATGAAGACCTACTTTAAAAGCAATATAACCTTTTATGACTCTAAAATATATTAGATTCCAGCAGAACCATCAAATTGATCTCACTTTTTGTTACCTTTTCCTTTATCATTTGCTGAAAATCCAAAACCCAAATTCTTACTAAAAAAAAAATTATTTAAACATTCAAATCCTTAAAACAAACAGCTAAAATGCAGAGTAATGACAAATTGGATAAATGCTCACATGCAAAGAAGTATTTTTAGGCCACTAACATTACATTTTGTCATGTAATAGTTGAAGAGAAAATGGGAGTATTTGCTAAGTGATCAATCACTTAGAAAATAAAAATAAAGCTTTGGGAATCTCAGGTTGTTTTTTCACTGTAGAACAGTATGGTGATTTTCAGTTCAGTTACTTCAAAGCACAAGGACTAGAAACCTATAAAATCTTGGAAATGTGGAAATCCCCTTATGAACTATGACACAGAGATCCTGTTTGTATTGCTGAAAGGGATAGAGTTTGAAGATGTCAGAGATAAGAAGAAATTTTTTTTTAATTTTATGATTCTATGATTTGGAGAAAATTCATATTAATATTTTAGCAATAATTCATCTGAGCAGACTGGAACTTGCAGTCTAACTTTTAAGTGCAGTGTGGATCCTATTGTTTATTGATTAGGCCCTTCTTAAGTAAAACCTAGTAACACAGGAACAGAGGCCATCTGGATTAATTCTACTTTGTTCTAGAACAAGGTAAAATTAATTCTGGCCACATCACAGTAGTATTGGGTAAATTGATGTATAAAAGTAGGTGTTGAAACGGAAGGGATAACCACAGTGACATACATGGAGAATAGACTAGATGCAAATTGAATATGTGAAAGCTGGTATACCAGTTTCATTTTTGTTGTGATTTTGAAACAATCTCTTACAATGAAAAGAAACTAGATTATTTCAAAATGTTGCAAAAGAAAACAAGTCCTTCACAGAGAGTTTGCAGCTACTGTAGTAGAATATAGAGCTGAGTATCAGAGATAAATACACATTGTCATAATCAATTAGGAAACCTGTAATTAATATGTTCAGTAGTTTGTACTAGTATTTCATATCCATATATACCAAAGAACAACTTACTTTTAGTGACTTTTTCTAGTTTTCTATTTAACAGTTGCCTAAATGTTAGTTACGTGTATACAGATAACTGTTATTAATACAGCAAATAGCTATAATAAGAGTGTAGAATATGGTATATTACAAGCACAAGATAATTTTTTACAACTCCCTATCAAAACAAAATTTTAATTTGATTGCACTCTACATTTTCCCTAAAGTGCAAGAATTAACAATAATCTCTGGATTCAACACTTTGTTTCATATTGATAGTAGAGAATGCAGACTTATGCCCTCAGATTTCTCAGGAAATTAGGGGTTGACAGTTACTGGGTATGCTGTGAAAAGCTTTTCGCTTTTTCTCCCCCAAAACAGTACCTCACAGGATCTTTTTGGCAAAGACAGTGACAGAAACTTATTCTCCAAGGCAACATAGAGTTTCCTCAGCTACAAGACCATCCTTTCTTTTCTTGACATCCCAACTCATTCGAAACACATATCCCAACTTCCTCAAAAAAACTGAGATGAGTCTTGCAAACAACAGACTCTTTCACTGTGTTGTATTGATTCATTCCAAGCACTGTTCATCCTGCACACTGAATGAAGTAATCCTGTGGGAAAACAAAGGATGAGATCATGTAATTAAAGACTATCTCATAATGTACATGGGGATTGAACTATAATGGCCTCAATAGTCTTAATTCTATTTCTTAACTCTGGAGTGATTAATAGGTTTTTGTTTTATAAATTAATAGTTGTGAGCAGAGACATTTAAAAATAACCAAAAACTCGAAACAAACAACGAATAAAAATAGCCACGTGAAACTATAACAACTGCTACTATATGGTATGCAAGGAAAATTACCAGTATATCCAGCTGGAGTAGAAAACAACACTGCTACTTTTATTGAACATTATAGTCTCAATTTGCCTATCCATTAATGTTTATATGTTTTCCAGACATGTTTCAATTTTAATGAATTTTAATGAAATTTGGCCAGGTTAAACTATTTTCAAATCCTGGCTCCTGATTCCCATCAGGTCACAGGCTTGCTTACTCCAAAAGGATGCTGATGAGCCTATTCATATTCCCCAGGCCTACGCAACAGAGATCCTACAGAACTTGCTCCCTGTCAATTCTCTTCTGAGTGCTCAGTCAAGTTTGACACAGAATGGTCATTCCATTTTGAAGGAAATTTAACTTCTTGTAGGAATTCTAATTTAAATGCTTTAAGTTTCTAAATCCCTTCTAAAATGAATGTCATTCCCCCCTCCCCCAGCACAAGTCTCTGGTACATGTACAACTCGTTTGGAAGCTGAAAGCCTGAAACTCAGATGTTCCTTATTTTTTGATCATTCCCAAGAGCTGGATCTTCTGCAAGCCCTAACAGCCATTCCAGTAAGGGATTATTTTGAAAAAACATCCCTCCTCCCTGAAATTCTAATCTGGAAAGCACTTGGTTTGAAGCTGCAGAGAAACAGATTTTGAACGATCACGCCTCATGTTTTCTGTCTCAGCACACCAATCCTCCAGTGCCTAGTGCTGTCAGGCAGCAACATAGGCAGTGCTGCTCTGCAGGGGCAGCCAGTTCAGGAGCCCAGGGCAATCCCAGCAGAGGTCTGGTACTGTCCCACAGAACATCAACACCATGGGCAGAGAAGGGCACTGGAAACAGGGCCCATCCAGGCACTTCAGTAGAGAGCACCTGGAGACAAGGCTTGAATTAAGCCTGCAGCATGAAGCAGAAGGGATAGGGCTAAGCAACAGACTACCTGCAATGCAAGTCCAAGGTTCAGCAATGGAAGCAGGGATGGATAGACAGACAGACAGACAGACCAAGCACAGCTCAAGAAGGGACTGAAGTCTCAGGTCTGAGCTCTAATGGAACTCCAGGGCCTGTAGGCAGAGGGCGTGTGGGTGAAGGACCCAGGTGAGGCTGTTCAAGGATCCTGGTGCCTATTAGTGCACTCAGAGCATGAGGAGTGTTATGATCAGTGCTGGGGTTAAAATTAGGAATAGAAGGGTCTTCAGAGCCTCAGCACATTCAGTAGTTTGCAACTTCCAGAGGAAGGTGTGAGCTTCTGTGAATAATTCTCATTTGTTCTTTTTTCCCCCATATTTATTTGGGGCTTTGTGGCTAATATTGCTTATTTAAAGGATTTACTCTTCCTCTCTTTCTTTAGTTATATTTTGACTTATATTGGCTTCATTTGAAGCCATATCCTTCCTTTCTCTGTCCTTTTTGTTTATCTCTTTTGTTCATATTTTATGTTCGTTGAAATGTAAACTTTGGGGGACTGCAATGTTGAACAAGTTCCTCAACTCTAGTTGAATTCATTAATGTTGGGAACAAGAGTGAATGGAGCATAAAGGATGTAAAAACTTTTGTTCCTCGCTCCTGGAGGTTTTTCCATCATATGTGCTTGGAACTCTACTTCCAAGAACCATTTCTAAGTTTTCCTAGGGTGAAGAACAAGTGGTGAGTAACACAGCAATACAACAAAGTGGTGTGTCACCGATGGTGAAAAAATGTGCCATAATCAGTTGAACCTTAAGGCATATTAGGGTGCTGTTTCATGACTTTTGCCAGAGCATGTTTTTTAAGAACTGTATGAGATTTCACACTAGAAAGCGTGATCCTGTATTGGGTAATTTCTAACACAAAAGGTAGCAGGTCATATTATCTGTTCTGTTTTGTTTCCTTTTCCCCATTTAAGAACCAAAAACTGCCAGCAAAGCATACAGGAAACTCTCAGTGTGAAAGAACATCACTGGGCTTAAGGATGCCAACACTGGACTTCAGATGCACTGAGCATTCAGAGCAGTACAGATACATGGTGAGAATCAAACAAACAGTTACACCAAAAATCCACGTTTACCTGTTATAACAATAAATTGCATCCAGCAACCCAGTTGATACATATAATCTTAGAGAAAAGGGTGTAACACAAGGGTACTCTGCTGATTTCACACCTGGTATTACTTGCTGATCTCTGCCCGAATAGTCAGATGCAGACAGTAATGAACTAGTTTACTCACTCTCTGACCAACCATTGAACAAGATTTTATTGTCCCAACATTCTTCAGAGATTCAGAAGCTGACCCTCTCAACCTCTCTGAAGCACATCCAAGCAGGATTTATAAGCTTAGACACGGTTCCTTGCTAACATGGTCTAAATGCTTTACAGACCACCGAGTGAACAAAGTGGTGTCATGACTTATGTGGTTGTACTTGGACAGCTCCAAACGCTAGAAAATCCAACCTTAATGAAGTTGTTAAAACAAGCTGTTAAAGATGCAGGATTTGACTGCTTACATAAAATAAATTATGCTGGTTAGATAAGTATGCTTATCATAGCATTTTTTCATATCTTTGTTATTCCAGTGGACTGTTTCCAAAATAGTAACATTTCTATATATTTTCACTAAAGCCCAAGATACATAGCAAAGCACTCTGGGCTTTCTAAGTGAGAAGATGAACAAAATTCATAAATATGCATTTAGTAATTCATTCATCCAGTGCTAAATGGAACACGTTATATAGACTTTTCAAAAACATTCAGTGTGTGAGATGAGTTCATTAATGTGGTGTAGCAGATTGGGAGCAGCAAAGATTTGGCCTAGAGCAAGAATGATCAGCTTCGTCACGACTGGTGTTACTAAAAGATTCTTCTGATGATACAAAGTAGGACTAAACCATCTAAAGTACAGCTGTTTTCGTGGCCCACTTTCTGGTGAAGAGGCTGTTCTTGGGAGAATTTTGAAGTAACTGAACTATAATTCTAGCTAGAAAGCATTCACACAAACTCAAATGTAACACAATACTGAAACAGTTCAAACAATTATGCATAAAGAACAGAATATGTATTTTAGTGATGGATAAATCAGAATGGAATGGGGTGGAGGAGGGGTTGGGAGAAAGTAAAATTTCCTTGTTAGTAGCAGGTCCAGAGGAGGGCCATGAACATGATCAGAGGAGTGGAGCACCTCTCCTGTGAAGAAAAGCTGAGAGAGATGGAGTTGCTTAGCCTGGAGAAGAAAAAGTTCACAGAGTTTACATGACAGATTGAGACTTTTTACCAGGGTCTGCAGTGACAACACAAGGGGCAAGTGTTTTAAACTGAAAAACGGTATAGTTAGATTTCATATAAGGATGAAAATTTTTACAGTGGAAGTGGTGAGGCACTGGAACAAGTTGACCAGAGAATTTGTGGATGCTGCACCCCTGGAAGTGTCCAAGGCCAGGTTGGAGGGGGCTCTGAGCAACCTGGTCAAGTGGAAGCTGTCCTTGCCCATGGCAGGGGAGTTGGAACGAGATGATCTTTAAGGGTCCTGCCTACCACAACCATTCTGTGATTTTAGGATTCTGCTCTCTTGACTCATCTTTAAGCACATGAGATTTTATGTTACCGTCATGTTTGTTTATATATATTTTGACAATTACATAAACATTTCTTTTACCACTTCAACTTGTCTTATGCATTTACATTAATTAAACAATTTTCTTTAATATTATAAATATATTTTAAATGTACACAAACTATAAGCACCTCCTCCTGAAGTCAATCAATACTTAGCAAATAGTTACAAGAATTTTGAAATGCAGTCTGGGATATATACAGTGCACATTTGAGTTACAGAAAGTCCTAGTACGTACAAACAGAATAGCTCATATTATGTTTTAGATATTGAAACGTAGTCTGCCAAATATAAATAAATACAAACAATTTTTTTTTACTAAACTGTAGCAATTGCTTTGTGTTCAGGTACTCAGTTTGAACTGCTAAGAGAGCTTTAGCAAGAAAATAAAAAAGCAGGATTTAAACAAATCTTCACCAGTTTTCATGACTGTGTTTTGATGAAAAAACCATGTTAGAATAAAAAAATAAACTGTATTATATTCCATTTTGCTTGATAAAATACTTGAAAAAAGCAGTATCCTAGCAACAAGACATCAGAATTTTCAATGCAAACACTTCGCCCCTTCACTGAGTCAAGCAATAAAAAGAGAATAATAAAATTCCAAACTTGCAACTAAATCCTGACATCAAACCTGAAAACAAAACAGCTCAACAATACATAGTACATTTAAGCTAATTTTTTTCTGGCAGAAGTATATGCTGAGATGACTTCCATAACACAGTTCTGTGATTGAAAGGGCCAGACGGTTTTGCATTCTTGTCCATTTAGGTCTCTAACTGTGAATATCTTAAACCTTACTGTATCAGATTTCTTTTGATGACTTTTATTTCGTATCCAACAACTATCTTTTTCTGGACTCTTTCATCCTATTTAACACAAGCTGTCAAAACCCTGGTTGTGGTCCTCTCCTCAATCTGCTCCCCCTTAAAACAACACAAACTGTCACTTATTCATGAAGATACTTGATAAGTATCAGGGAGTACAGCTCCCTGGAACATCTAAAGAAAATGCCAGAAGTGGGCCACGTCACAAACCAATAAACTACAAAGCCATTTTATAAAGCCAGTGTACAATAAAAGTACATTAATTTAATGCCTCTTCTCTTCCATGCTTTCAAAGCATTTACTGATCTGATCAAATGAAACCCTATCTCTAGCTTTATGACATACTATTGATGCCTGTTTCTAGAAAACCATCAGAACTGCTGGTAACTCTGCATATACAAGAAATACTTTTTTTGTTTCTTGTATGATACGCATTCATACTGCTATTATTTCAGGTACTTCCTGCCTTGGTTTTATTCTGTTGCCATAAAACAGAGAACAATAAACTGATTTGGATAAAGAGACTTGCACCAGGATGTATTTCATCTGCACAGTAATCAATAGAAGCCAGAGCTCACAAGGAAAGCACAGATCAAGATTTTTTCCTTTCTTTGGTTTGAGTGTGGGTGAAGACCTGAATGTGCTGACCATCCCTTCCAGCAAATGGCATCCTGAAATGTGTACACTATTTCCAGTAAAGTCAAAACTCCTCACTGGTCCATTGTATAAAACAGAATAGCACAGAGGGAGTTAACTATAAACATATTGGTGCCTTTGCATGAGAAGGGGACAGGGATTGAGGGGGAGGGCAGGCTCGGGTGGGAATCTGGGAAGGCCAAGGCCCAACTCTGCAAAATCAAACAGGCAAGTATTGGTTTCAGGTAACATCTTGTGAAGGACAGTCAGAAGGAAGGAAGGAAGGTTCAGCTTCTAGGTAGGTTTCTGGTTCCAATATCCCAGTGATTTTCCAGCCAAAACCCTTCTGTTGGGCCTTCTGCTCTGCATGCTGGGACTTGGGCAGAGGTTAGCTGGGGAGAAGGCTCACCAGTGCATCCGGAAACGGCTGTGGCCATATCTGATAGCCAAAGGTTACTTGCAGCTCATCTGCTCAGTCAGGCTGATTTGGAAAAAGTCCCCTCTCTCCCAGTAGGATATTGCAACCATCAGGTTATCAGGCAGTTTCCATTCCTCTGCACAAAGCTACTCCATTGTGATTTAGAAAGTACTACATTTACAACCAGAGAAATAAACTGCATAAAATTAATAACCTAGGCAAAATTGAGAAAGAAAACTAAGATCAAGAAAGTAGGTGTATTTGGCAATGACTAATGCAAAAATAAAATGTTTACTAATACAGGTGTTTGAAAAGGCTTCTTCTGTGCACTGTTGTTTTCTATCTATAAAGAAGGATGAGAGACTCCATCTTTAAGGGAGAATGACCTTTAGAGTGGACTAGTTACCACAGACTATGTAAAAAACCCTTATGCTATCTAGAGTTAAATATTTTTAAATTCCACATAGGACTCCCAGAAGAGAATCTGAGAGGATTTCAACTGATTGTTTTTATTTTCTGACTGAGACTTTTTAATAACTTGAGTCAACGTCAGAAAACTGGAGCTGTACCAATATTCTTTTGGTGTTATTCAAAAGGTCATGCAAGATGAGTTAGGGAACAGAAGGACAAATGGTCTGACGTCAATCCAAACACACAGAACTGAAACAGATAAGATGCTTCATTTTTATAAGGTATTATTCATACTATAATACAGCTATAGAATCATTCCTTCCATCAGCCTCATGTCTTCCCAGGAGATCTCCATTAAAAATGCCTGGCAGCCCTAGGCTTAAGGCCATTGCCTGGAAGGCAGGGAAAGCTTTCTTCTTACCAGGCTGAGAGGGGAATGTGGGCCCTTTTCATGTACCCCAAGTAGGCCTGCTAGTAGTCAGAATAGCAGATATAGGAGAATCACCTCTTTCTTGAGCATTTCAAGCCAGTTTTCTTACGTGTGCAGTCAAGACAATTTGGATGTTTCAGAAACTTTCATTCTAACCGAAAATATTTGCCATATTGGATCCAATTTATGAGTTTGGATTTATGAATAATTACTGATAATACCTATTTCAGAAAACTCAACCCTAAAATTGATCAGCAAAGGTTCAAGGTTCTTGCCATCACTATGTGTATTCTTATTCAAAGTAATTTCTAAGAAAATTTTAATATGAAAATTTCCAAGTCCTTCCACATCCAAACCGTGCAATCAGTCTGCCCATCTCAGCTTCAGGCAGCTGTAGTATTGTTTAGTTACAGCATATCCTGTCTCCACATTCATCAGCCATGGAAGAAAGTATAAATAAATCCACGAGTGTGGCCTCAAACATGTGCACACACAGGTACACTGCACACACCACCACAGCTTCCCTCTGCTAACTTACTCTTTGCCTTCCTTAACTATACAAATATAAGCAATGTACAAGTACAGGTCCCTGGCAATCTAATTTAAGTAATTGTTTTTTTCTTGAGTTTTACAAATTACATTACAGCTTTTCAATCTCGTGTTACAGTAATATTGTATTGAAATATATTGCAAATTAAATTATTGGTATTTATTTAATTCATGAAGTATCATAATGGCAGAGCACATAACAGAAATTATTCAGGCTCCAAACCTAATTATGGAAATTGTTTTGAAAATTGAAAATTACTTAAATATTTTAAAGTAATTTTAAGTAAGTCTATCATGTTGTTTATCCAGCTAACTTAAAAGAATCACTTAATTACCCTAAAAAAAAGCGAAAGGCAAATTTTCTAGGAAACAAAAACAAGTCTCAGCATCACTAATATCTGTGTCATCTTAAAATAAACTGTACATGACACTGACTAGTAGTTAATGTTATAGATGTGGAACTGTCCAGAGGTCCAGATTCATAACATTTGCATTAATTCTATATAGAGCTATGTAACAAGTTTGAAACTTGGGCTTCAGCTTTTGAGTTCGACTAGGTGTTGGAATGAATTTTCATAAGCCTCTAGGCTCTCAGTTTGTCTTGAAATCAAAGAGACTTAGGGACAGATCTAAACTTTGAGTGTATTTGGCACTTTGTTGCATTTTTGAATACACAAGGGCAACATTTTTATAAGCACTTAAATAAGTTAGAATTATAAATCCCATGACTTTAAACCCAGATGGGAACCAAAACATTTATGGTTTTTTGGCTTCTGAAAGGTCTTTCTATCCACAGTAATTTCTGATTACAAGAACAGATCCTGCTGTTGGACTATAAGGTCATTGGTCCTTTTTTCTAATGGAAACAAAATCTTTCTGTAAATTTGTGAACCTGAATACTATTACAATCGCCAAACTATTATACTTTATTTATTACCAAAACCAATAGAAATAATAATAAAAATTACTTAATTGAAAACTCATCTGAAAAAGTAATTCCAAGGGGTTTTTATTACCTTGTTAAAGTAACAACTTTTCATCCACTCTATACACGTGAACCCCAGAAAAGAGACAGAATTTCTTAATGAAAGATGTAATATAGGGAAAGCAGAATGATACCAATGTATGTATATGTATGTACAACGTGAAATTCAGAATCTCTCATTTCAGGTCTCTCTTCAGCAATGTTTTCTCACTGCCTCCTGAAAAAAAGCTTTCCAGTGCCACTAGAAAACAATGCCAAATAACTTCACTTTCCCTGCCTCATAAGTGGAGCTGTCACTTCCCTCAGGGTGCAATTGTGCAGTCAATCCACCCAAAAGCAAAGCTATACCTGCAGACAGCTCCTACCAGTGACAACTGTAACAGCGGTGGTGGCTTATTGTTAGTTTCTGGTCACTGTAGGAGCTATGCCACTGGTACCCGGCAGTCTCCTTGGATCAAAGCATTACCCAATTAGAAGTATCTCGAAGAAAAAAGAATTTTAAAACAGCCCAACACCTATTCACTACCATTCCTTACAGCTTACTATTCCCCAGAAACTGGGGAAACACTCAATATCTTCATATTGCATCCCCTGAGTTCTACATCCATATCTCACATCCACCCCTGTCAGCAAGAACAGCAGACTCATATTTGCATCCCTCTATCCGCACTGACTCCTTCCCTCTCTCCAGAGAGCCCATTTAACAGTGCAGAGCTCCTTTGATCTCTCTATTCCCAGCTTGAATGAAACAGTTGTGTAACTGGACTTAGAAGTCTTTGCAGCTTCATCTCCTGTTCCTCCAAGAACTCATCTGCATCATTTTTCTGCCTCTCTACTGAAGATGTCTAGCCAAACAAGATCAATGTGCAAGACAGAATCACTTATAAGCTCATATACCATTACCACTTCCCCCCATAATCAATCCCAGAACCAAAAGTCATGAAAGTCTGAGACAGCACAGTAAAGAGAACCAGTTGTTATAAACTCGGCTTCCCTTTATATTAATGAGGGTTTCCGGCTTTGTTAACTTTGGCTGCAACAGAACACTGTTACAAAAAAGCCTCTGAAACCTCCAGCCAGTGCCAATGCTTTGCATTTGTGTGCAAAACCTTTATCACAAGCATATATTTCATAAAAACGTCTGTGCACCCAATGATAAAGGTGGAAATACAACAAGAAAGCAGGGGGTTTGGCATAGCTTTAAGTGAACCCTCACATAACCCATTTGAAGAAGTCAGCAGGTGGTATCTCTAAATGACTGACATCTATGATCATCTGTTTAAAATGTCTTTGGTAGGGAAGGATAAGAGAGAAAAGACTCAATGAGTATAGTGTCCTACTTTTGTTTGTTGTTTGGAATAAAACATCAGAAGTAAAGAGCACTTCTTCTGATCAAGAGGTTGAAAATTTGTCTGCTACTTGGGGAAAAAGTAAGAAAATAAAGAAAGAAAAACAAGAAAATAAAAGAAAAAGGTTTCAAAGAATATCCCAGTTGCTGTATATCACCAATTTGCTCTTTCTCTTTCAGACATCAGAATATTATTATTTTTGTGTAAATGGAGCTTCATCAGCACAACAACATTAAAGGTCTAGAAAGCAGTACACATGCAAAATTTGTGAACATGTATGTAATACAAACAGGATATTTATAGATTGTTTTCAAGCCATAAAATAAAAGTGCACTTTTGACAAATATTCCTATTTCCTCTAGTCATTTATTTCCTACAAGAATTGTTAACTTAAAATTCACTGGTAAACCTCAGAAAAGCAGAGAAATGAGTTGAAATCTCTTCTGATTAAAATAATATTTTTTTAAAATGTTTTTTCTCCAAAGGAAAGATAAACAGTTTCCCAAATGAATTCCTTCCCTCCTACCAGCACCATGTACTAACTCCCATGGAGAATTAAACTCAGGACCTTCAGAACAGATGGCAAAGGCCTTATCTGCTTTCCTACCACAGCATGAGGCAATATACGTTTGCCTGATAATGCACTCACAGTGACAAAAAGGTTTATTGACCCCTCTCAATATATCTAGATCCACTAAACAAATTATTTTTAAACTTAATCTACAGGTTTAACTTTGACTTTTGCAAGTTAATTTACAGAATCTATGCCAAGTATTAAACCTGAGATGCTAAAGAAACTGTTTTCATTTTAGTGCTATTCCAGCTGTACATTTTGTCAAACCAATGACACATTTTATTATCTAATTAAAAGACAGCTAATTTTCAGCATTTATTTTAATAATTTCAGTGTTAATTTTCTATGTATTTCACATCTTCCTTCTACATTTGTTCTTTTAATTATACCGTAGCTTTGCCACTGCTTTGGCCTGTGCTATATAAAATGAGCTCATAGTGGTTTAGCAGACAAGCAAGCTCAGTTTGCAAGTCACTCACTGCACAAGTCCAACAGCTCCTTTTGCTCTATTCAATTGTCAGCTGCCCACCTACAAAATTCTGACAGGAAAAAACCAATGAAATATTTACCGCAAACTACGAAAAATATGTAGACATCAGAGCAAAAACAGCTGCTCTACTGGAGTCCTTTTTGTTTTCAACTAAGCAATCTTAAACTAGTTAATACTTAACTCCTGAATGTCTCAGCATTTATTTGAATACAACAGTCTTAAAATTTGACACTGTTTTGTATATTATAGTATTAGTCAAGGTCATATTAGACATTATTTTTAAATTTTAGCGGTTTACAAAGGCAACAAAATGAAGTTTAATATTATTTTTAAACCAAATAAAAAAATTTGTGAAAATGTTTTGAAGTATTAGGGAGTGAGAATCAGTGCTTGATGGTGATCTGATGGCATTGGGGTGCTGGAGGATATGTGTTGCTGGGCTCCCTATGGTTTCTTCTAAACACATATTTATTTAACACAATTTTATTTTTTTCCTAGATTGCTTGTTAGAACTCACAGGGAACCATAAAGACATACACCTTCTTTACAGGGAAAAGAAAAAGAAAGACAAAGCAAATTATTAAGAGAGAGAAAGGAAAAAAAAAAGATCTCATTAACTTTTACTTGAAATATCAACACACCAATATTTCTAAACACAGTATTTTTGCTGTTTGGGTTACAACAAAAGGAGCTGAGGCTTACAAAGCTTGTTCTATTTAACTTACTCATGTTCTTTCCCATAATGACAACTACAATGGGACTATTCAGCTGTTCCACCCACAAATGAACAAAATTTGTAGGAATGTACGTAAATAGGTAAGAATTATTGTAATGTATAATCTCCCCAAATAAACATTGCTGGGAAGAGATGGAGGTTTTGTTTACCTATAGAAATATTATTGTTCTTCTTTAGAGTTAAATACCTCAGAGTTCCCTACAGCTACCCTGACTCTGTACCAAATCATATCCATGTCTTCTTCCTATACTGCTGTTGTACTGATATATTCTTGCAGAAAGGAGCCCTGCCTTTATTGCATGTGATGGATTCCTCATGACTCACTTATACAGTCAGTGAGATGTCACACTTCATTAGAGGCTAACACACACACTTACATAAGCAAAAAAGACTGAGCAAGTCACTGTAGTACCAAAATCTAAAGCCTGTCTCAGAAGAGGTTTCTGGAAGTCCCCTTTATCAAAGTGTTCGATGCTCATGCTCTTTAGAATCAGCAAATTAATTCTAGATTTGGTTAACATGGTTTTGTCCTGGTCTTTTCTTCAGTGAAGCACAGAAATGTCCCAAAGATTTTAAACTAAATACCTTGAAAATACTAAGTAGTTTAGCAAAATATCTTTAGTCTGCTGTTGCAGTCATCTACCTCTAGAAAACTGTAGTGTTTCCACATAACCCAAGCACCTTGATTAGATTGAGCAGAGGCATCTGGAAAACAGTTAGCAAAGCTGCTGAGAAAAGGAGGCTTTCAGCCCACATCTTACATTATTGCTTCTGGATGACTATTTTCCACTGTTTGGTGACTGGGCGCAAACTGTGATGAAAGTAATAAAAAGAGAGTGGAAAAGAGGAAAAAAAAAGGGGGAAAGAAAGATAGAAGTTAGATTCCATCAGAAACAGTAGTCTGCCACATTGTTAGTTTTTCAAATATTTTTTAGAATATCTGTGATTATTTATAATTAATAACTTGGGAAAAGGAATTAGCATAAGCTACCTACATGGTATATCTAAGACAAGCATAGTTATTTTTAGTTAAGAGCATAATTTTTATATCTTGCTATTTGGGTGAATGCCCTCTTTGGTCTTTGAATTAGTGTTTGGTTCACCCTAAATACTACAAGTACTTTCCTCTTTGTGAAGTTTCTATTGTGTTCTTCCACAATAGAAAGGAAATGGGGGAAGAAAGAGAAAGAAGGCTGACCACAATGAGACTGGCCATGCTTTCAGCCAGGGCACTAACACTCAGAGATGGAAAACTTCTTAGCAAGATTATTTCTCCTTGTGTAATTTCAAAATGGAAGTGCTTGAAGGTATCTCTTGTAGACCTATTAGATGGAGTGATAGTGAGAGAAAAAAGAAAATATTTCACAAGTAACAAATCCCTACTTTCAAAGCATGCATACATGTTCAGTATCAGAACAGTCAGACAACTCTTTAAAATCTTTAACCAATATTTTAGAATATTCCTTCATTTTTAGTCCTGCATGCACAGATTTTGTTTGCCATTTCCAAACCCTGATTCTGTCTTTTCCTACTTACAGCACAGAAGAGCCTTAATACAGACTTGCTTCTTCCTCTGAACATTATTTTCCCACTTCTTTTAAACATTAAGAAATTGTTTCTAATTATAAAGATTCTGTAATACAGATTAAAAAGTCACATTAGAAAATGGTGCAGAATTGAAGGTGAGAATGACTCTTCAGCTCTCTCACAACTATGTATTAATCCTCATTGGCTTTCTCCTTATGATCACATATGTATCCAGCACAGGAAGCCATCTGCAGATTATAGGTGCTCGTTGTAGCCAAATGAAACTTGCCTACCGTTTCCATCTTTTCTAAATGCAGCAAAAGTTTTACCAGAAAACCTGTTCAGTACATACAATTATAAATATTTTTACAGCTGTGTAACATGAACATCTTCACTATCCTGCCTGGTGAGGGGTGCACTAGGGTCTGCAGAGGTACAGCCTGACACAAGAGACCAGAGTCAGACAGTCAGGAGCACCAAGAGCAGGAAATTGGCTTTTTACAACCCATTGTTAGCCTCACCGGCTTCTTCCAGGCAGAATGAGCAAACAAGCTACTTCAGGATTACATCTGGTAGCATGGTACAAGTAAAATCGTACCACTGGAAACTGAGAAGTTTTTCTCAGAAACATGTTCAAGGACGACAAGGAAGAAAAAGGAAGCACACGGAGGCCAAGCACTAGTTTGGAACAGTCGCACAGCTGACACCATGCTGTGCTCAAGGGCAAAAGGGATTAGACAGGAGGCTCTCCAGCACCCAGCAACAGTCCAGCTCTGTCTGCAATAAAGGCTTTGGAACATCTACATGGCTAAGAAATGAAAATTATTATAAAGAAAAAAACATATTCCCTTTCACCTATGGGCATAGTAAAGGACAGCAAAAAATGAAAAGGCTTATTTTCATTTTATAGTTTTAAAAAGTCATCTTACAAGTCCTCATAACTGGAGGATACTAACACTCTGTTTGTAAAAGCACCAGGAACATAACTAAAATTAGTGCTAATTGCTGTACAAATTGTGATCCTATCCTTATGACTGTATGAATAAAATGTCTATAGTAATTCTTGAAGGCCCTCTGTATCAGAAACATTTCTCTTTCTTATCCACAAATTTTACAGGTGTATCAGCATTTGAATATTAAACTTGAGAACTTAAAAATAAAGGGAAACTGCATTAAATCAGTAACATGCCAAATATCTATATGTCATTTTGATTATTTCAGACTTAGTAAGTACAATATTTCCAGACTTTATAGTGTTTAGAAAAAAGTACTTTTACTTCAAATGAAATTCTCTTCCTTCCCTTTACCTACTTACACTATCAAAATGCCATGAATTCAATAAAATCCACTTTTAGTATACATGTGTTTTTAATCTAAAAGCCTCAGAATCTGCTAATCTGTAAGATATTTTTGGAAAATAAGAGGCTTCATCAGAGCCTGGCATAACTATCATCCAGGAAGCTACTGCTTTTGTATGTTCCATTCATTTAAGAGAGAATAAATAGAATGTATCAAGCTAGCAGTGGCTGAATGGAACAAATGAAACATCTGCCTTTGTGACAGAATTATAGTTTTAGAAGTTGTGTCTTCAGCATTGTTTTCTGTGACCATAACCGACTTGGCTGAAAAAGCGAGAAGGATATGATACTGTTGATACCTGTAGGCAACACCAGCAGACAGGCCAGCCAACAAACCACTTGGTGCCCTTGCTATATGTTTTAATCAGAAAGACACTAGTAACTATGTGACATGATTACTACTTTTTCTCCTCCTCCTCTTCTACAAATGGCAGCAAGGAGGCTTATTTTAAGGACCCAGTCCCATAGAAATTGAAGACAAAGCAAAGCAAAACCTTGATTTCCTTTTTCTGTCTTATTTTGTTTTCGTGTGGACCCGTGTGCTTATTCTCCAGGGATCTGAGAATGCCTGGGGATATAAAGAATAGTAATTTTTTAAAATTTTTTTTCCTGTCAAGTGAAGGTGAAAATTCAGCTCCAATTGAAGGTGAAAGCTCAGCTTCAATCAAGTTTTAATAGAGAACAGAATATAATTTGTTCACAACAGAGATAATATTTTTTTCCAATTATATTTATGAATAGCCCCTGCTCCAGGTACTAGAGATCTCCTCATAGATCAAACCCCTTACCAAGTTTATGCCTCTCTCAGTTTTTTTTTTCACTGTTTACAATTCTCCCCATAAGTAAGATTCTATTCTTTTTATTCCTGTAATCAAGGATCACCCTTCCACAGATGCTGGTATCTCAAAGGTTATGTAGATTAAGGGCTGCATTGTCACTTTGAAAAACGTGATGAGTATCTGATCACCTGTCTGCATTATCTGTAATCAAAAGTTTCTTGAAACTCTAAGATCTTAACTCTAACAGTTTATCAAAAAACTAAGTGAAATTTACATCTGTTTTTGTGGTTGTTTATTGTGTGAGCTTTAGCTTTTACTACCCAAAAGCAATTTAGTGAATTTTTTTTCCACAGATCTGAACTGCTTCATAATACTCTTCCTAAAGGCTGAAAATAATACTTTGACTGAGTTGCACTAGGATACAACTGCTGCCCAAGTTATGCCAGGGCTTCATTCTGTAGTATGGGCAACAGAAATCAAGTATGACTCTCTTTTTGGTTTTCTAGCAAAGCTGAACATGTTGGAAATTAATATATTACCTTCTTCAGGTCTTGTCCAACTGGTACAAGTCCAACTGTTCTGAAAAGTATATGTGACTATCACACCATAGTTGCTGACTCATAGCAGGAGTTTTCTCCTCTTGAAGTTCATTTCCAGAATCAGACCAAGAAGCAGCAGCCTACAATAAGGAGATCTGCTGTCCTTATCACCAGTCACTCTGCTTCTCTGCACTTTGCAGTAACTTTATAGAGACCAAAATAAAAACTCATAGAAACATACAGAGTCACAAAATGGCCTGAGCTGGATGGGACCTTAATGATCATCTAATTCCAGCTTCCCACAGCTGTGGAGGGGATGTTGCTGCCTAGATCATAAATAAAATGCATCATAAAAATAAAAACTGAGAGGTATATTTTGTTAGCAATCATTTGTTCAGTAGGTTGCCTCTTCAGAGGATACACTGAATAGATGGAATCTATTAAAAATATATTATTCCCTGAAAGTGTTTGGTTTTACAGCATACTGTAATCAAATCAAGCTACTTCAATGGTTATTGTATTAGCTATAATGATATGACTAGCAAAATGCAAGTCCATTATATACTAGCACTTCACAGCCAATATTAGTTATCTCAAAAAGAGAAATATGTTTCTGGAAAGCCTGCATGAAGGGAAACAAACATCCATAATACAAATTTTGGCAACAAATTTCATATGAAAATGCATTTTAAATTGTGTTTATAATGATGGAAATTCCTGCTCACAAAGACGTATTGTGCAGAGAAGCACATATTCCATCTGCCTGGACAATGTGAGGACTCTCAATGCTAAGTAGAGTGGAATGTCTGACTCCAGCTCCTTTCTGTGGTCAGGCTGTGCGCATACTCCGATAAAACAGAGGAAAATTTTTTTTTGTTGTTTTATTTGAGAAAAATAAATGCAAAGTTGGTCCATGGGGCTCCCATCATGTAATAGCTACCTGTGTAAAAGCTTCTTTTATTGTGGAAATTAGCCACTGAGAAGTAAGCTCAGGATTAATTTTGTCATTCACTGAGAGGACAGAGCATTTTCCAGCAGTACACAGTCAGGTAGGCCCAGTGGCTGAGGACGGACTGGAGTTCAGGTAACTGGAGTGAGACAGCACACGCACAGACAGCTAAGGTGAAAAACCTGAGTGAGAAGACAAAACACGGTTACTGTCAGAGGCTAAAGGGGGCAGTCCATGTACCCAGGAGAGTGAGTCAACAGCACGGTCCAAAGGCAGGCAAGGGGGAAAATAGGCACAACACTGGGAATTGCTAAGAAAGTGTACATGAGCCTGAAGCAAAGCTGGCCTAGTGGAACAGCAGGAATTGGATAGAAATGCATAAGTGGGGCTACAGATGAAGGATCAGGAGCTACAATGAGGGGCACAGCTCAAGACATTTGCCAGACGACCACTGGAGTCTGCCTGTTAATACTGTGGCTTGAGGCAGAAGTCTTTGTTAACTGGGTTTTTTGGCAGGCTCAGTAACTATTAGCTTCTGCCCAGTTTTTACTTCCTCACATGCATATAGACTTGTCACAAACTGATGCTTTAGAACAGTGTTGCAGAAAACAGTCAGAAGTTGGAGCTTGTTCACTGATTGCAACTCACTGTAATTTTATATACTATAAAATATAAAACCTACACCCACAGTCACCAGGCCTCATACCTAAAAACTGATAATATCTTTTGGAAATGTCATTATAAATTTTAAAAGTCTCCTATAAACAAAAAGTGGAATCATATAACATTGCCTCTGGAATTGCATAACACAGGATGTATAAACTCAGTATAAACATATTTTCTTATATGCATATATTGCAGTTCTTTGTATTATATTTCTTTTATCGCATTAAATAGTATTAATAGTATTAAATTTATTTTATAGCAATATTGTTTCCATCTGCCTTGCTATCTACTAATCTAAAATAACTTATATTTTTAAGCTATTTTTTCAGTAAACGATATAATTTCCAAAGGCTAGAACTTGAATATTTCATAACCATTACACAATAGTGTCACACTATTGTGAATAAATCACTGAAGAGATTTCATAGACAACACAGCTATAAAATTCATACCCCTTACTTATTAGTGGATCAACTTATTCTTTGATAGCCTGCTGAGCTTCTTGGCTACATGTTTCTATATAGGTCTTCCTTTTGTATCCAGCTCCTTCTCTGATGGAGTTGCAAACTATACTATATAGAAATGAGTTTCTGCATTCATCCAGGACAGCTCAACCAAAAGTATTCAATTTTCAGTAATGCCATTGGATTCCTACTCAATCTATGCAGCTGCATGAAATCTATGTGAATTGCTTGAAGCAGCAAAAGCCGTTCAACCTTCATTTCTAATTTGGATTCTTCCAACCCTGAATTTATGAACTCTAGCACTATTTCCATTTCATCAAGTCTCATATTTTACCATTACTGAGTTCCAAGTTTTACAGACACAATTTCCAGATTAATTAAGAAAAAAAATTACTGGGTCATAATTCCTCTCAAGACTTGTGGAAGAGGTTTGAAAACATCATCACCGTCAGCTTTCATAAGCTAAGCTGTTCCCTAAAATCCTTTGATATCAGTGCAATTGCACCAGCAGAACGAATGAATCAAATGGAAAACCATACTCTGCTCAGAATTCATTATGCCCCCAGGACCAAACAGAATATTTAGACACATGTTTATAAGGGGGAAAGATGGTATCCTCGATGGAAGGACAGAACTTTACTGTACTTGTCATTATCACAAGTGTAATCATTAGCCATGCAAACAATTTTTTTTCTGAATGTGCATGTAAAGACAGACACATATCATGCAATTACACATTTTCACTCAGTAAAGAGAAGTCTTGTCTGCCATTAAGAGCTTTCCCATGCTCCTATTTTTAGCTTTACTAGTACGGTAATATTTCAAAATTATTTCATTTTTTCCTTTCTACAAAGAAGTTTAGAAGAAAATAATGTTAGTATGACAATCTGAAACAAGCATAATTTTCAGGAGTTATCTTTCAGTTGCTCAAACATCTGCTAAATAAAAAGCAATATCTTCTTAATTTTGAGACCTGAGTTTTAATATACAGGAAAAATATTACTTGATTTTTATCTTTGAAAAAGATTTTAAATTTCTGAAGTGCTTTCTATATAATTGCTATTTTATAGAACAACACTGCAAGAGCCACCATAGATACACAAAGACTTAGTTTCATTCTGTGAAGATGGGAAGGGGCATCCAAAATACAAAGGAGAAAAGAGTTAGGAAAAAAGTCTGACCCTAAAGAAGAAAAACTTCTGTTTTTCAAAGGATATCCCTTATGCTGACAGTCTGCAGTAGTTTGATCTTGCTAGTGTCAAGTCAAGTGAACCAAGCCGGCCAAAGAAAACGCAGCTGATATCATATTTTAGCAGGTCATTGAGCTTTTGGGAGTGAAAAGGAGAGAGGCTGTGAAGCTAATCCAGATGAGATACCTAATCTTCTGTTTATGTTCCACTGTGATAATGTCATTTCAGAGTCACAGTAATAATGAAAAGCAAGGAAGTTGAAAAAAATTGTAAGGACAGAAAAAAAGGGGTGGCAGAATTATTTGATTGTCATTTTGTTTTGGCAGATAACAATACAAAGTTCAAAGGCTATGAATCCTAATAAAAAGTTTCTAAAACAATGAACTTTTTATATCAATAGTGCATGCGTTGAAGGACATACTAAGTAGTGTTAAAAGGGTGTTCAAGTAAGAATGTCCCAGGCTATAAGTAGAGTAACAGAAGAATGGCAAGAATGTCAAAGGGAAATTGTTATTTTGCTCTTATCTGAATACAAGGTGTAAATCATTTTCTCCCTGTCACTCTGATAATTTCAATTTTCAGTTTTTCCAACACACTGTAAATTTGAAGGAGAGATTCAGAGAATGCATCCATGACCAGTATATTACCACAGCTGACAGAATGCCATAACATGTCAGTTTTCAAAAAATTCAGTAACGTATTTTTTCTAAGAATAATAATTTCTGCACATAACACACTCTCACATAATGCTATGGAATTCTGTATTTTGTTCATCATGTCAGGTATTTTCTACAAATTTTAATTTGCTCTGTTTTCATAAAAAGGCTTATAAAGAGTCTTATTAAGTTCTCATTTATTAAGGATGTAAAAGAACAACAGTCATTCTGGACCTCTGTAAACCAAGTCAGCTCTTTTAAGTAAATGCTACATTTTCTTTTTTTTTTTTTAAAGAGAAGAAAAGAATACTCATTTATAGATGAAAGTACTAAAAGGATGATACAGACACATATTAACAGCCTCTTATGAAATGTAAGTTGATTCTGAAAACTACAAGTTTTCTGAAATTCCCATTTAATTTAATTTTTAGAAGCAGCTCAGCATTCTGTACAAAACATTTGACAGCATGAAGAAAAACTGGGTGTTCAGTGTTCAGTCAATGAGGTCCAGGAAGTCCCCAGAGCTCCTATTTGCCTGCTCTACTTGCAGGACTGTGATGAATAATTTAAAATATACACAGGAACTAGTGAACAGCAACAGTTCTACTACAATTAATATTTCTGAAGATCATTTTCTAAGATCACATACATCAGCACTGTTAGGTAAAAATCCCTCTCCAATGATTTTCCTTGCAGAGTTGAGGCTTCTACCTTACACAAATGATAACTGTATTATATAATACTTTTTAAAAATTTAGTCATATTTTAGTTCTATAGTGTATTTGTCCCTAGAAGAACATTTGCATGGCCTAGTACAAATCAACATCTGCAGCTGTAACACATCCAGTCCCTCAGTAGCATTTAGCAGCCTATACGGCAGTTTTTTGCACAGTTTAAACATGATTTACTTTTAATGTTGTTTTACTTCAGCCTTTCCCAGCACAATGCAATCTTATTTCAACGATTTTACTTTTATTCTGTGTTTTTGCATATGTGGCAGATTCAGATTTAGAGGCGTGATTCCGTGTACTACATATATTTTGTAGCTTGTTTCCCAGCTGATAAAGAACATTTGCATTCCAAGAGTTCCCCTGTTACTCTTCAGACATGGGTGAATACTGCAAAGTAAGTACTCAGAGATATGTATTACAGTAAAAGCATGAATTCACCTCAGTGGTATTTATGACCTTTTGTATTTATTTTCAGAAAACATGTGAGTATTTTTTTAGCCAAAACGCTTGAGGAAAACAAGAAGTCTCATGAGTACTTGTACAAAGGCTCACGCCTAGGAATGTTCATTAGGCCTTTCTCAAACTTCTGATTTTCTTTCTTCAGTCATCTGGTCACTGACCACAAATATTAGGCAGCAAAGAGTTAGCTGAAACAACCTGAGAGAAATCTTAAATCTTAGCTGAAATGAACAGCTCAAATACATCCTTTGTTCAGTAGTTTGTGGCTTATAGTCCATAATTGGTCCGGAGATTACTTTCTCTCTCCAGAGAGAGCCATCTAGTCACCCAGTACACTCTTACTTCATCTGCTACATTGCACTCAGACAAAGTACGCATACAGAATTCCCTGTCCAACGATTTTGCATTTAAACAATTCTTATGCAAACATGTCTCTGGAAGGGGACAGGATGACCCTTAAGTGTTGCTACATAGTGAAATGGAAAACTTGCCACTATAGCAAGTAATATGTTTTCTCCTCTGTTGAAAGCTCCCAAATGTGTCTGTCTTTACAGATAATTCATAAAGGAAAAGCAGCTGCTGCTATTGACAGTTTAAGCAAAATTTGTCCAGTGTATTTCTTAATGAAAACCTTTTAATCTTAGCAAAGATTTAAAAAATGACAAGATGACTGGAACTGGATCAAGGGACTTGAATTAACTAGACAATTTATACCATCCCTTTTTCACTTCAAACTCACAATTCACACTTTTGAAAAGATAAATTTTACATCAGTTTTCCAGGTCACTAACAAGTCCAAATATTCAGTGTGTTTTCCCCAATAGATCTGCATATGTCATGATAGAATTACTAACAACTTCAATGAAATCAGATATTTGGGGAAAAGACTGAAGTATGTAATTAAGCTACAAAAGGAGAATAAAAGAGTGTGTGTTTGCATAAAGAGAATGCCTCAGCTCAAACTCATGAAAAGACAGACATCCAGGACTGAAATTGCTTCCCCATCATGTAAGAGTAGCACAACACACATAGCTCTGAAATATATATTGATCTGAAGTGCTGCCGATGCTTAAGGTCTCAATTGCTATATGCAATTGCTAAATATGACTATATATATATATATAT